>WSUA01000328.1:7622-23249 GCA_019633455.1 Tulasnella sp. 419 | reverse complement strand
GTAATTGTCACGGCAAAGGCAGCGGAATTCTATGTATTCTACTGAACGGAATGTTTGTGGTCCATAGAATAATTCGACGTGCGACCTAGATCAGATGGAGATTTGCGAGATATGAAAAGAGGGGTACAGGTGATAGATTGAGGTGATCACCCCATGGATCAAAAGGCTCTCCTAACGCCGGCTCCCCCAATCATCCACCGCGACATTTTATCCAATCTTAGATCGGTAACTAAAAGCCGATTTAATTTATTCCAGAAAGAATTAGACAAATGTTAGAATGAGCTGCAATGAAAATGTTTTGTGCTTGATCAGTGGCCTGAACGATCCTCTCCATCTCCTCTGATCACTGTCCCTTGAACTTCCTTGACCACCTCCTCTCCTATCTCTAGTACCCTTTGTTTATCTCTTCCAATGAGTGATATCGTCACGCCCTTTCTGAGCGTAGGATAAGACCCTATACGAATTCCTTCGTCTGTTACCCGCTTTTGTAGACTTGTCAGGAAAGGTGCGATTGCTGATTCCGGAAGACTGTTCCAACCAATGCTAAGATTAGTGCCCTTGGGAGGTATAGCAAACGTGAACTCACGTTGTCCATATTTGATGACGGAATGGTATTGACTCAGACGAGATGGGCAGATACGGCCTGAGTCCATTCAACATATGTTGAAATAACATGGGGATACCGGGAAACACACATAATTTGCCCTTGATGCGTAGTACAGGCTGTTTGAGGGGGAGAATTCGTCATCGAATATTGTGACTTGTGCACTTCAAATCTATAACTTACCACCCATAGCTCCTCATCTACATATAGAACCTCCGTTTCACCCTCCGAAGAATGAGGGAACAGCGCCATCCTCTTGCGGGCATTCACTTGCTCCTCGTTATGATTCTTTAGGTCCTTTCTATGCTTATATGCTTCGGTCATCCGTCTGAGAGTTTCTTCATGGTGTTGAAGGGGCAAGGAAAAGGCTTTGGCGAGGGAATCGTAAGTGATATCTTATTATAACCCATGAGTAACTGATCGAGCATGCGCACGGTAAAAAACTCACCGTCATGTGTTGGTCCGATTCCTCCACTAGTAATTACAAAATCGTACTTCTCGGTAAGACGTCTTGCGGCTTCGATACTATGAACATTATAATGAGCCAAGTTCTGTTGCCAAGTTTTATCTGCTTGATGGGATGGAGAAATTAGTACTTACATCTCTGCTTCGTCGTCTGGTATGACTTCAATTCGCATTCTAAATGGGTTAGGGCAGTCCTAGTGAGCTACGAAGCTCCTGAACCGCGCAACGCTACACCCACAATTCAATCCCCAGCTCGAAGCAGTACTTTGCAAAGAAGTGTGAATTGGTATCCATTGTCTTTCCATTGAGTATCTCGTCCCTAATAATGTACACGATAAACCTGGGCCCTGCATGCATAGGTTTCGAGGGCAAACACAAAAACTTACCCGATCACGAGCGCAGCTGCTGTCTTTATGAATTTCCCTTCTCCAAGAGGATTTTTGTGTGATTCAACAGGAGAGAGGGAGAAAGTGACTTTTTCCTTTGCCGAGGAGGATGCTAGGGGTTGGTTGAGGCTGCTGGAGGACATGAGGCGTTTCTGAAGCACCAATGAGACGGAGTTTGGTCGGCTGACTGTAGAGGGTGATATTGAAGCGGCAGGTGGTGATATTATAGAGCTGAGGCTTCGTGCGTTGAGGCCTAAGAGATGGCGCTCTATTCTTATGGTGGCTTGTTGGACCTTGGTAACTGAGGTCCGGATTTGGCAGAACATACAACCTCAGGTAATATAGAAATCGTATTCCAAGCTACTCTGCGGTCGTTCAGGAGGTCTGTGGTGGTATCGATATTGATTCTAGGTATGGGAGAGAAAGAAAAGCAATGAAGGGACGGAGTGCCGTGGCGGGTACGGAGTTAGCCGGAGAACTTGTTTATAATCACATGCACATGAGGAATAAAAATACTATCAAATTGTTGCTATTACATCGTGGGTTTATCACCTGGAATAGGATCAGGTACTCCGACTTCTTTGACGATGTAGTAGCTGAAGAACATTATTTTGAATGAGAGGGCGATACCGAGATGCACCACACCTATCAGAATAGCCAGGAGACGGGTTGCCTTTGCTTCGGCCTATCAAATGTAACCATGCTGAGAAGTAATTTAGACACTGGAACAAATGACTTACGAGAGTTAAGACGGGATACACGTTACGTAGGAGGAAATAGCCAGATATCCCTGCTGCCAAGCCCACCAGGATCCATCGAAGAAGCGGAATGGGTGCAATACAGAGCAGACTGACAGGAATCCTGTAATTATAATTGAGAGTGAGTGAATGGAGAGATAACTAGCATTTTCAAACAGCCACTCACCAGACGGCGAAACTATATCCCCATACAGCCCACCATTCAAGTAACCCCCAGTCCTGTACTCCAAGATAACGCAGAGTAGCCCATAATGCGAGAGGAACACCTAAACCGTATGTATAAACCATTCCAACTGAGACAGATAATAGAGTGAAGTCGTAGTCATAAGGTTTATCGGAGAGGTAAGACGCTATTGAGCTTGCAAGTGATGTCGTTACGAAGAGAAAGAATATCACAGTCTGGAGAGTAGATTTTAGGTGAGCGCCTCACTCGTTTAAAGGTGGCGACGCACTGTGAGGGTCCAGAATGGACCATACATGTCAGGCTTTGAATCGCATACGTCCGCGATGAAGTCAGTCTTGGGGAGCAATGTGCTGTAACATCGCATCAGCACTGTTTTTGTGTCCACATCGAAGTAAGGTTGATAGTATTCCACTGTCCAGAATCCTCCGGGTTGTGGCTGATCTCTGAGGTAACCTGTAGCGAACTTATAAGACGACGGTAATGTAGTCCTGCTCCGGACCGGTGCTCACCTCGCGAAGATGCACCAGCGTTGGGAGACACACGACCAGCATTGTTTTGAGTCTCAGTGCCTAGAAAAGCTATGGAAGGATGAACAACGTGAGACGTGCTGCGTTAGCTTGACAGCCTACATTTAAATTCGAGACCCCGCTCAGTCCGCTTACAAGCCAGTCATTTGAGATTCAGCGTCTGGTTGAGAGAGAAAGAGTAATACTCACATCTTCAGTGTCCAATGACGTGTAACTCATCTTTGTCGTTGATGATGCCACCTTTCTGTCTGACTCACGGATATAAGTGTGTTTAGATCCGTGCGACCCTTTGGGCATGGGGACGCGTCCGTCAACCTGGATACATTCCAATTTCAACTAATCAGGCAACGCGCTGATTCACTTGGAACATGGCGTCAACTCCAGAAGACATTGAATTAGCAGGTCCTGATCAGTATGAGACTCTGGGCTCTAGCGAATTGGCGACCTCCAAGCCTTCCACCAAACCAACCAAAAGACAGATTCTGGTTGATGAAAACCACCCTTTTGATCTGGAGGCATACGTATCAAGCTACTCAGGTACTTGTTCATTGCCATTCATATAGTGGAGGTATACTGACACGTCATTAGGACGAGCTGCGGCAATACGTCTCATATTCATCGCCAATTCATGTCCGCCACTCGCGGTACAAGCATACCAACTAGCCATCCAGTACATCCAACAAACTCCAGATGCAAATCTATACCTATCCACATTAACCGCTCATAATGCTATAGCGCCGAATCCTATACCACAAGATCAAAAATGGCTCGATGATACAATTTCCAAGAACTCCGCTGAACGCGACCGTTTGGAGGTTGATTTGAAGACTTATGCGAGTAATATGATCAAAGAGAGCATTCGGGTATGTAATAAATTTGATATATTCCGTGACGTTTGCTGAATCTGATACATAGATGAGCCATCGTGAACTGGGCAAATACTATCAAGGTGTTGGTGATTATGCGAGTTCCCTTAAGCACTTCATGAGGTCGAGAGAATTCTGCATTACAAGTGGTCAAGTGCTGGAAATGTGCATTTCGGTACTCGAAGTATGTTTTGCGCGACTCGCCACCCTCTTTCGTCGTTTAATGGTGTTGCCGACAGGTTCTAGCAGAGCAGCAAAATTACGGCCAACTCTCCACATACGTCTTCAAAGCCGAATCCGCATTTGAGTCCCCTGTGGTTTCAATGGGAGGTCCAGGAAAGAAGGGCATTGCCAACATCAACCCAGAACGTGAAATTATACAGTGCAAACTCGAGTTCTGCACGGCTTTATCCGACTTAGGGCAGGCAAGGTATGAGAAAGCTGCTTATGGGTTCCTAAAAATGGGGAAAAGTTTGGGAGATTGGAATGCAAAGGTATTTCACAACCCCTCTCCCTACTGAAGCTGTCCACTCATATCGTTCTAGATTGTAGCTCCTTCTGATATCGCAATTTATGGCACTATCTGCGCGTTGGCCAGTCTTTCTCGTTCGGCGATCAGGGCAGCGGTGTTGGAAAGCGACACGTTCGCTTATTATCTTGAGCAAGAGCCCTATGTCCGAGAACTTCTCGATGCCTATATGAATAGCAAATTCAAGGACATGCTACTCCTTCTCGAGCGCTACTCGGTGAGTTCATTCTCTAAACTTAGGTGCATGAATCTCACAACTGCGCTATATTCAAGACCCGACACCTCCTCGACCCACATCTGGCACCTCACATTCCTGAACTTACTCGCCAAATTCAGAACCGCGCTACTGTTCTTTACTTCCAACCATTCTCAAGTGTACATTTAGTAAAGATGGCTGCTGCATTCGGAGTGGAGCTAGCTCAGTTAGAAGCTAGCATCGTTTCTCTCATTGATGAAGGACTCATAAAAGGAAGGATCGACAGTACGAACAAGGTGAGATCACGCTATGTCGAGGCTGAGAGTTTCGATTCTCAATATTGCCGGACTGTTGTAGATACTCAAAGCCAAGGATCAAGATCCGAGACAGGAACTCTATAGGCAAGCCATAGAGACGGGCTTGAACAACCAGGCTTCTACCCGGAAGCTCCTTTATCGAATGAGATTGTGAGTAGTGTCAAACATTTTCCGACTAATTCCTGACATCTCCTCGATAGACTACAAGCAGATCTAGTCGTCAAAGCTCCTAAGCAGTCGAATCGAGAGCAACAATCGCAATTGCAATCACAGCAGTCACAAACTACGCAGTCTATTCTAGCGGAGCATATAGCGATGTATGACTAAAAGTAGCTCAGGATAGGCCCATCCTTGTGACGCCCTTGTTATCATGTTCTTCGCACGTCTTGTAATCTCCTGTGTGAAATAGATGTGTTTTTGCATAGAGGTGTCTTGTCATTCGTAACGACATCCAAAATGAAGAGACGACTAATCGTTGCTACGTATGATGTCAAAGCGGAAATGATACAGATTGTATGAAGACACATTGCTAGGATGAAATGCATGAATCTACCCAGATGAAATATTAGAATGCCGAGGGTATATGATATGATTTGTAGTAGCATATCGTCGGTTTGCGGGCTTCAAGGGCAAAGTTTGACGTAAACAACAACGAAAAAGACAGCATACGGAGAATAGTCTCTCACCGGTTATTCTTTAGACTTATCATGTTCAACTTCAACCGTGTGTTCCTCCCCTTCGGTTTTGCCTTCTACTAAAGTTGCGTTCTCCGCGGATATAGACCGTTTCATTGGTTCTGAGGAGGATTGTGGTTCTAGCTCAATTTCTTCTACAGGGACGAGATGTTCCTCATCCTTTCGATGGAGATCTCTGTGAAACCTAGGCTTGATGCTTCCGAGCCTTTTCAACCTGTCGTTGATTTTTAAGGAGTCTTGCAATTTGAGCAACCGATCCCTCGTCCTCTCTCGTAAAGCGAATACGTCATCCACTTCAGCCGATTTGTTTGTCCTCAATGCATCTCCGACATTGACGTTCTGTGCTGTCGATCGACTTGCTTCGAGTACCTCTTGAGGTATGAGGTTAACAACCAAACCATCTCTCCTCACATACATGCTCCTTATTGCAGAATACTGTTCGGAAACGATATCGTCGGAACCAGGAAGTCCATGTTCCGGCTGGTATTCTGGGTCGTGATCTTTTCGCGTGGGTATTTCATGTCGTCCTGGCCTACGTTCTAATGTTATGGCGTGAACTTCGTTGTACGTGGATGCTTCCCAACCGCAATCAAAACGGCAATGTGTGCTTTCTAGGCCTGAAAATCCTCCCGAGCCCCAGTGCTCTAGATTATTTTGTCAGTAGTGTAAAAATATAAAAAAAGGAATATAGGCCCCACTTGTCCAATACCATGGGCTAGTGTTAAAAGATGAAACAAATTAGCGACTGGTTCAACGGAAGAGTTCTTGGACGCTCACTTCCAAGCGGACTAGATCGCCAAGACCAATATGGTCAGTATCCAGTTCCACAAATGAAACAATTACGAAAACGTACGCATACAAGTGCCACTGTTGAAAATTTCCCACCCAAATCAGTCTTCCACTACAAGAACACAACCTGAAGTCTTCTACTTACCACAGCCTCCAGCAATAATTGTCTCCGACGACATCAAGTGTCAAGAGGTTGGGGTGATGATGATGACCAGGTGGGAACGAAACTGAACAGTGAGCCACATTGGTTCGGCACCTTGTTCTTTATTAAGCGCGTGATGTCATCGAAAGGAAGTCGTCGGATGTCGGAGTACATTAAATCGGAGTTTCATCTACGGTTTGTGATTTGCCAAACGCGACAACCCATTGTATTTCGATCTTGACCATCAACTACGCGACGAAACAGCCCAAATGAGTTCCTCTGAATTGGATTTTCCCGACTCTGACGACGTTCAGATGCAAGACGGACAACAAACACAGACTCCGGCGCGTCCCAGACCAACTAGGGGACTGTTTGCTTCCCCATCTGTGGCTGGAGGTACACCAGTAACAGGAGTCGTTGCTCGCCGTGCTGTCGCAGGAAGGAATGCAATTACTCCAGCTAGATCGGGTAAAAGAGGTATGTATACGTGATACGTCTTGAATGGATGTTGTACTCATCAGCTTTTATGTCCAGGCGCGTCGTCTCCTTTAGAGTTTCCCAGTTCGTCTCCTCGCAGACCACAAGGCGCTACTGGAGTAGCTTCCTCTCCACTGGAATTTCCAGCTTCCTCTCCACGAAGGCCAGGTGCTCCTGGTGAGCTATCTGAGGTGCCAATGTCCGATGGGAGGCGTGGACCCGCGTTATTTCACCCAGAGTAAGGAGACATCATAATAAACCCGCGCAATTAATCCTAACGCGCTTCAAAAGTACCCCTTTAGCTTCTACTCCGCGTAGAAATCGTCGAGGAGATATACATTCCAACGTCTTCAGCTCACCTCTCGTCCGACGTGCTCCTCAACCCGAAAACGGTGTGGATCGTAGTGGTGGCCCTCTTTCCTCTGCCCCCTTATCAGCCAACATTACGCCTTCTGACCCCCCAGAAGTAACCCGTGTTCTGTGGGGCACATCTGTTAACGTCAACGAATCTCTCCTCGCCTTCGTCGACTTCTTGCGAAACTTCAAGGTCAAATACAGGCGCGTCTTTGATCGGAATCGAGGCGTCGATACACCGATCATGGCAAATCCTCAACAGGGAGAAAGGAAACAATATGAAGATTACTTGCGCAAGATGAGGGTCACGGAGCAAACTACCCTGAACCTCGATATGACAAACCTACTGTCGTATCCCAGGACTGCAAATCTCTACTCCTCACTGATTAAATATCCACAAGAAATCATTCCTATTATGGATATCGCACTGAAGGAAGCACTGTTGGCATTGGCTGACGAAGATGATGCGGATGATGCGGAGAGAAGGTTTCTTGAAGATTCTCAATATCGTGTCAGACCTTTCGGTGGTGATATTGAAGTCAATATGCGAAATCTGAACCCAAGTGGTATGTTTATGTCTTGCAGTCCATTTTCTCCAGCTTATCCCATATCACAGATACCGACCGGCTTGTTGCCATCAAGGGACTCGTCATCCGTGCCTCGCCCATCATCCCAGATATGAAAGTTGGTCAGTACGAGGCGTTACTCACACCACAAACTAGTAACTAATGAAATTGAACTTGAAGGATTCTTCCGGTGCCTCACATGTTCCCACACCGTACAGGTAGAAATCGATCGTGGCCGTATTGCAGAGCCCGAGCGATGTCCAAGAGATGTTTGTGGGGGTGTCGGAACCATGAGCTTGATTCACAATAGGAGTGAATTTGCTGACAGACAAATCATCCGTCTGCAAGAAACCCCTGGTCAGTTCCTCCAAGTCTCAACGTGGGCGTCCTCCTCACCTTTTCGAGACTAGATGCCGTCCCTGATGGGCAAACTCCACACACAGTTTCTCTTGGGGTGTATGACGAGCTTGTCGACCTATCGAAACCAGGAGACAGGCTCACAATCACCGGCATATTCCGCTCGATCCCGGTCAGAGTCAATCCTAGACAAAGAACTATCAAAGCTCTTTTCAAGACATATCTGGATGTCGTCCATATTAGGCGGGGTGACGGAAAAAGACTTGGCTTTGATCAGAGCACTAGGTCGCTCGGAGGTGGTGTAATGGAGAGTGCGGCCTTGGGTGTTGGCGGAGAAGCTGATGAACATGACAATGATGACACGGAGGACGATCCTTTTGCCGATGATGGTGGAAATCCCTTGGGCTCAGACGTCTTCGGGGATCCCAATGCAGCTGCAGCTGCGAACAGGACGAAACTTGCTGAATTGGAAGCGAAGTTAGTGTCACTTAGTAAAAGGGATGACATCTACGAGCTTTTAGCCAGAAGTCTAGCTCCAAGTATCTGGGAAATGGATGATGTCAAGAAGGGGATACTCTTGCAGCTGTTCGGAGGCACCAATAAAAGTATCGCCAAGGGTGGTGGTGGAGGAGGACCCAGGTACAGAGGTGACATCAACGTACTATTAGTTGGTGATCCAGGTACCAGTAAAAGTCAAATCTTGCAGGTGAGGATCACCAGACTCCATAGTTTGACGATCACTCACTAAGAGTCGCATCACTAGTATGTTCACAAGATCGCTCCTCGTGGAGTATATACCTCTGGGAAGGGTTCTTCAGCCGTCGGTTTGACTGCCTATGTCACCCGAGATCCAGACTCCAAGCAATTGGTCCTCGAGAGGTATGCGCAGCTAATCATGTTTCATCCACTTCAAGACTAATTTGACTTGCTTGATAGTGGAGCCCTGGTGCTGAGTGATGGAGGCGTTTGTTGCATTGACGAATTCGACAAGATGTCAGATGCGACCAGAAGTGTGCTACATGAAGTCATGGTGTGTCTGCTCTTTTCGCGACTACGTCGAGCAGAGCTGACAATTATCCACAGGAACAACAAACTGTATCCATCGCAAAAGCAGGAATCATTACGACTCTCAACGCCCGAACATCTATTCTTGCAGCTGCAAATCCTGTTGGATCCAGATATAATGTCAACTGGCCAATTACACGAAACATTGATCTTCCTCCGACACTAATCTCAAGATTTGACCTGCTATATTTGGTCCTCGACAAGATTGACGAAAGCCTTGATCGAAGGCTAGCGGAGCACCTGGTTGGCTTGTACGTTGAGGATGCTCCCGCTACTGCTGGCTACGACATCTTGGTAAGTGCAATCTCGACACTTTCTAGACTTAGCTCTTACAGCTAATTATCGAATAGCCGATAGAAACACTAAGCGCATATATCACGTATGCGCGCAGTAAAATCCAACCAAAATTGTCTAATGAGGCCTCCGCCGAATTGGTGTCATCATACGTCGCCCTCCGGTCAATGGGCGAAGATCCACGAACGAAGGAGCGACGAATCACTGCTACCACACGGCAGTTGGAATCCATGATACGACTATCGGAAGCCCATGCAAGGATGAGGTTTAGCGATACAGTTGACCTTGAAGATGTGCAAGAGGCTAATCGGCTAATGCGGGAAGCCATCCGAGCCTCCGCAACAGATCCGAATACAGGACTCATCGATATGGATCTTATTAACACTGGTGCTGGTATGCAGCAGAGGAGGTTGAGGGGCGATTTGAAGAGAGAAATAATGAAATTGTTGGATGGAATGACCTCAGCTGGTGGCGGTGGTGGTGTCAGGTGGACTGAAGCAGTGAGGCAACTACAGGCTCAGAGTAGCTTGAGGGTGGAAGCCAACGAATTCACTGAGGTCATTAGGGCTTTGGAAAATGAAGGCTTAGTCAAGGTTGTTGGGGAACGAGAGAAGAGGGTTATCCGAAAGATAGTTGTTGATTGATACATATCTTGTATTCATTAGCTTTGTATTTCCGACCTGTCTAATTACTAAGGTGTATGCATTGCCGTGTACTAGTTACTTTGCGCAGGGAGCAATCCTACCTTGCTCCAACCAAGACTCCATAAAGGGAAGCAAATGGCATCGTTTCTTTGGCGAACCAAGGAATAGGTTTCAGCACACGTTGGTGCCAGCTCTATGGCTGCGAAGAATTTCCAACATCAGTATCATCACAGAGAAGCATCAATGAAATTTGACCTTGGAGTGATGTGGTTATGAGTTAGGGCAGATCACGCTTGAGACTTCAGTGATCTGGTCTCTGAAGCTCGTCAATGCTCCTCAACAACGATGCTCCTAAAAACCTCTTGTGCTCCATATTATTACCACGGTGTGTTGCACTTCTCGTACATGCTTCAGCTGGCTAATAAACCATTGTTTGAATGGTCCAGGAGAAGTAGAGTAGCCCCTTTCAGTGGCCTGCTTGGTGAGAGCGTTTTGGGGTGCTCTGGGAAAGTGTTGGCAAGGATTAATTTGGACTCTGGTGGTAACTTGTCCAAAATACGACTAGGATCAAATGGCGCAATGAAAGTTCGTAAACGAAGTGAGAGTTTGGCGTCGTGATAGATGGATATGTAATGGAGAGTACTGCGAAGGGGCCTGGTTGGTGTGCTGATTGGCAAATGTCCTGTTGACGTGACAGATAGGGAGATGGGTCCAAATATAGATTTGGTTTGTATGTCCCTAAGCCAAAGCCAAAATAGTAATAAATCTAGGGGAGACCACTTGATTTGATGTGGAGCACCTAGAGAGTCGTGAGAGATTGGAGTATCGGGGGTTGGTTCCCCAGAAGGGTGTAGTAGTACACCTGAAGACAGCTTGGTTGACCCAGGTGGGTTCCCAGACACGGGAATAAGCCATTGGCAATAGCCATGACTTTCTTGTAAAATGGTGTTGAACTTGGGATTGAGGATTTCCAAGACCTTGTGTGGACGGAGCTCAACGATGCCACTACTGGGCTTTCGTGAGCTGTCAGGGGATTCAATGAAATGAGGCTGATGCATGGACTAAATAAGCCAAAACATAATCTTGCTGGAGCCATGAACTTACTGGAGGGATTATAGATGCTACGTCGATCTTATGAGATCTCTTTCGTTTCTTGGTAGTCCGATGCTTTTCCGTTTGGAAGAAGAGCAATGTGGCGAAGTCGGTTGACCCGAATTCTTCGAGATCCTGGATGTCATGGTTATGCGATGGAGCTGCACCATGGAAGTGAGTCCGCGTTCGGTCCAACGTCGATCTTTTGTTCACTAACCTTGTTCGTGATTCATCAAGGCATCAGGCTGAGGAATTAAACTCAGGATAGGTGTGTTCCATCTTTCAATGACAGCCCGAACGAGACCCGATGCCGCAGAAGCAGGTTCCCTCCCTGAGTTGGAGTCTCGACCATAATGGTGCAATGTCACCACTGCGGTCATCAGAGAATCAATGTGCCTGACGAAAAATGATCAGGAAAGAAGGTTGGCTGTCCGCCCAAACAGGGTTTGGTTGGACGGAACGGAGACGGACATATGGGCCAAAAAGTCACGTGATTGTCTGGAAGCAAAAGCATCCAATTGTGATCAATACCACCCCGCTGAACAATGGCACGCTTCAACTGCCTTGTTCACAAAGAGCCTTCAAGATGCACTATCTGCGTTGATGTTGATGTAGCATTGAAAGTGGCGGACCTGAGGATGGCGATTTGTGATAAAGCCAAATGGAGGTGGGCGGAACAAGATATCACCCTTTGGAAGGTGGGTTTGACTTTTGACCACTGAAGAAAATAGCTTCGCTCAACATCTTTCTAAGGTCTCTACTCCTATCAACGAAGGTTTTGATGCCCCTGTTCGAAACATCGAGTTTAAAGGTAATGAAGAGCTCAACCCGATGCTTTCTTTGAGTATTTACTATCCGAGTCCACCCAAACCGGATTACCTCCACATCATTGTTCAACTACCCGCAGGTGGGTAAAGCTGTTGGAAAATCAATTACTCCCCGTTATGTTGATTACCTCTGCCACGCACCTTTTCAACAGCGGGAAATACAATTTCTGACAGAGATGAAGGAAATGAGGTCAGTACAGGGCGTGATGATGCGAGTCGCGAAAAGCTGCGAAATGGTTCGCTTGTGACTGCTTGCATTTTCCTAACCATAATACTTATCATTCTACTTCACTATACAGAAATTTATGAGAAAATCGCTATTATCAAGCCCCATGAAAAGTGATTAAACAAGGGAAAGTGTCTGGGCACCAAACTCACCCACCTGTTTACTTAGGCCGCGTATCGAAGATATATATACCAACAACATACTAATTAGAGACAATCCTTCCGACGCTTTGCGAACAAGTTACGCAAAAAAGTTTGAGGAACAGCTGACAGCAAAGGTTCTGTACGACAAGGTTGGTGTTCTGTAATTGTCGTGTGCAATAAGGTCACTTGACATCTGAACTAGTCTAGTGAACCGTTAATCAAATGTCTGAATAATTGGCTTGGAGATCATATTAGTGATCACTTTATTGCTGCAACCGCTGAGGATGATCAAGAAAATATTGCAACTCCCCAGGATCTGGCTTCATACATCCGTATCGCGGGGAAAACCACAGTACACCCTCTGGATTACATTGAATATACTGCCCTAGCTCAGGAGCTCAATCTTGCGGGTTTAGTACTAGATGACGCTATCAGTGTCTTAAAGTATTCATACAACCGGTAAACTCGCCAATGATTATCGAGGAGGATCACTGACATTCCACTTGATATGTCGCTAGTGACAAAGATCACTCCGTTATACTAACCAAGCACTCAGCTGACGCCACATCATACGAAAAGTGGTATCCAAAATGCGACTTCAGCATCTCCTTTGGAGAAAGGGGAAACGGTTATGCACTCTTACATGGAGAGACGGACTCTCGGGGCCAGTCAGCGGCAGACTCCAAGTAGGTTTTCAGAAGCAGCTGCTGTTCATTTTCCGCAGCGACTGAATTGTGACCATCTCAGGTACAAGAATGGTCTCGTATCATTGCATTCGTGGAAGGTTATGAACGTGCTTTTTGGCACAGAAGATCACGTCATACTCTCAGCAATTATATCGTTCTCACAATGCTCAATTTATATCTTCTACAAGGACGGAGATAGTAAGCACGATGTGCCTCGTGACACGTCAAAATCTGATTGCGGTCACATTTCTTCTAGGATTCTTCCTTCAGTGCATCTTCAGAGAGTCCAGTCTGCTCAGTTCTCCGCACCAGGCCGTGGGATTCTTTAGACGGATGCACAACTTTGCGAAAATAGCGAAGAATCATGAGGAACAGACCCCAGAGAAGCAAAGACCCGCGGAAGACGTCTTGAATGCCATTACTGCTCGGGCAACCAAGCGAACGACGATGGGTGAGGAAGATGAGGGGAATCGTGGACCAGGGAACTCTAAAAGACCACACACTGCACAAGGCCATCAAGGGACCAACTACAACTATGGCGCTTGCCAACTTGGGGCTTGAAGTCCGTCATGCACCCACCCCATCAGGTGTGTAATGTCACTCAGGATGGCTTCATGCACTAACACACCGCAGCGAGAAATCACCTTCCTCCAGGAATCTAATTGTTCGCTTTTTCGCCAAGCGGGTCAGACGTAAGGTTGAACTTGAAATTTTGAAGCATCTGAAATCAGGCGTCTCCTCCCTCTACCAAAGCCATACTGTCCCAATATTACATGTTCCAACTCAACAATAATCATTCACTTGTCGTGATACCATTTCACAACGTCTTAGCCAGCTTTCAACGCCTTCAGAGAGTGGTATTACAAACGCAGTTCTGAGTTGATGGAGGTCGGAGCGAGTGGCTACATGCTTGTAATCTGTGACGAATTATTATTTTATCTGATCTATGGTCGTAGGCCGTTGCATTTCTTCATGATCAAAATATTGTGCATCGAGACATCAAACCGGACAACTTTCTCGTTGACTTCGAGCCTACCTCTTCTCCCCGTCTATTTGTGATTGATTTTGACATAGCAATCTGGCATTCCCCGCAAGTTCAGCTCTGCACTGGGCTTCGTGGAACAGAAGGATGGACGGCGCCGAAAAATCAGGAAGGTGCACAGTGGAATCCGAATCCTAGAGCAGCGGAGGTCTGGGCCGTGAGACATTGAATCATTTGACAGAGGTGACTATTCAGGGTGAACAACACGGGATGGCTACTCATGAAACAAAATTCTTACAACTCACTGGGCTTTTTGACCCGATCTTGCTCAGCCTCTTGCACGATAACCCTTCGCTAAAGCACATCATATTCGATTGCATCGAACGCATTCAGCGTACCAAACGTTAACGATTCATCGTATTAGCACAGAAACAAGATCAAGATGTAGTCTGGCAGGGCATACTCTCTGGAGGAGATTGCCATATGCAAGTGCTGTCAAGACACGACTATTCACAACTTTGCATCAGTCCATCATAGCGCATGTCACTTTTTGGGTGCCACCTTCGTTAGGCCTGGAGGGTGAAAAAATGATGCATCGAAGATACGCCCATAGTATTTTAAGTAGGTTGATTCATGCCTTGGCAGAAATAAATAACTACATTAAAGATCCTTCAAAAAAGCCAACAAGTGTCCATGAGATACATCTAAGTGACCGGGCCCAAACCCGAATGACCCAGACGATAAGTTAGGGAGAGTGGTTCCGTGTAAGAATAAAAGCGTAACAAAATTATCCTGCATATCTGTATGAAGAGTAAGTCCCAAACAGTGTTGCGAGTTCATCAGCCCTTGTAGGACATTGACTCTCTGTCGTCCGACCAAAGTCGTGCCCACTCTAAGCATAGTCGGTATATAAAGGCTGAAAGACGAGAAACAGCCGATCGTCAGCAATGTGAAAACACTGATGGAAGGAGAGGCATGAGAAGTGGAGAGTTAAGAGTTGAAGGCTACGCTTTGGTTTCGATGCGATAACCATAGATAGCAAGGTAGTTCAGGAAACACATTCCTAACATGCCCCTGCCAATCACAGTGCAAGACGCCCATAACCAACAAAAGGGGGAGCTGCGCAAAAATTTAAACTTACCATCCATATCTTGTATTCTCCCTACCGTCATCTTCCACTCCCTCCCTGCTTCCGCGATTTTATGCAACTGAGCATCTCCTTCGTGAGCAATATGAGTTGGATGGATGACCTGGATAGGGCTTGCAGTAGTAGCGTTGGACTGGGAGAGCGATGTGACCATAGACGGTGATGCTCCAGAGAAGTATGCATGAATGTTATAGATCTCCGAGTAATCAGAAGACAGGGGAATGTAATGCAACCTTCACGATCAAATATCGTCAGCAAGATCAATGACGATACGGGAAGGTGATAAAGTCAGTGTCAACGATATTGTAG
>WSUA01000327.1:0-23380 GCA_019633455.1 Tulasnella sp. 419 | reverse complement strand
TATGGGTGTTCGGATGGATACCCAATATGATTAGAGTGTTTGGGTTTTCTCACTGCAGGTGGTGAAGGCATGGCCCAGTTTCACTTTAGATGTTTCAACCAGCGTTCGCGCAATTAACCTACCTACGAGACATAGATGGCACGTGAATTTCAGACATGGTTTGGATACAAATTGTGGTTGGGGAGTTCTTGCCAGAAAGCGCCAGCAAACACGTGTGTCATAAAGAAACATCAAGGCCATTCTTCATCCAAAATGGTATGCAGCATCGAAAATCTTCCTCGCCCCATTGTGGACGATATGAAAATGGCGCTTAAACTAGTCTCAAAGAGCTGAAAAAGGCAAGACATCACCAGTTGATGGCGTCGAAGGACCCGTTGAAAGGGGTTAAGGCCTTAATTGGCGTCGGGCATCATCGGGAGCCTGCTCCATATGCATGCTACCGTCTTGCTGGTACCAACTGTAAGCTTGTTTTTGATGTCTTATCAGTGAGACACAGCCGTAGGAAACGCTTATCGTCACAGAGCATCCCGGTGTAATCCCAAGTGAGATGCAGGGGCATATGACACAATTTGTTTCGAGTCAAAAGGGGGTATAAGATTATATCACCTAGCATAGCTTCCAGCAGGACCTGGCTGAAGCAGGAATGCTCCGAGAAGGAATGCAATACAACAAAAAAGGTACAAGAACGAAAAGGTATAGCATTATTCTTTTTCTGGTTAGGCGCTAAGGTTATATGCTCCAAAAGTGATGCCATCACCGCAGGAAGGCTTCAATCTGAGTTGCAGTGAGACGCTCTGCGGGGTTAAGCTTCAAGCAACCTTCAATTATTGGAAGTAAACGAGCGTCATCAGGGAACGGTTGATACGCCAGGATGTCGGGTGGCTTTCCAAGGTATAGAGCAGCCAAAATTTCACGTTTGTTCTTTCCATTCCATGGAAGCTTGTCAGAAGCAATCTTGTCAAGAATCACACATGTGGTGAGCATTCGTGTCAGGAGGTATCAGGTGAGTAGCTCGAACTATACCTGAAGGATTAAGCAGCCCAAAGCCCATATATCCGACTCCTTGGTCCTCATGGATCCTGCTAGTAGTTCCGGTGAAATATAGTAAATACATCCCCGGAAAACGCTCGATGTGGTGAAGACCAATCCAAGGGTATCATCAAGAATGCGTGCAAGACCAAAGTCGGTCAACATTGCGGTTTCGTTGGCTCCGATGAGAACATTATCCTAATCATGCTACATGTCAGATCGGAGGATGCGCAGGGGAGTAAGGGACTCACAGGTTTGAGGTCACCGTGAACAATTGGTGGGTCGCAAGAGTGCAAAAAGGAAAGGCCCGCAACAATATCCGAAATCTGGTAAGTAATGAGCATGCAAAATCCATCGTTCAAGCTTTCGCGTCACGTACCAGCTTCATTTTGTCTGTTACGCGATTGCGGTGAAGGTTTTCAAATGCGCTGCCCCGCTCTTGCCATTCCGATATGACCCAACCAGAATTTCCTCGCAAGAGATACCCCCTCACAGGAAGGACATTTGGGTGTGATGGAAGGTCGCACAGAGGAACGACCTCACGAAACACACGCTAAATAGAGCTTTAGAGTTTGTTCATTACCACCGGTTGAGCAGACAATACTGACTTTGAGCAGTCGATCGTTGTCTTCCCCCAGCACATTTACGACCTTGACTGCCACCTAAGTTGTGCCGTTTAGTCAATAACTAGATGCGAAGTGGAGCAGGGTGGTACCTTTGTTGCTGACAGGCTACGTGACTGAGCCTCTTGAACAAACTGCAGTCCTTCCCAAACCGACCCATAGCTGCCTATTGCAACGGGTTTTCTCCCAGTTATTATCACGTTTCCCTGTACCAGTTGCAATCCGGATGTTCTCTGGGCTGCCGACAGCTACAAAGGTTGACATCCTTAGTCAAGTCTGGCTGGCCCGTACATGCTAGCGACGTACCAGTCTTGGGTTTCGTTTGAGAGAATCAATTTGTCCCATATTCCAGCCACCAGGTGCCTCATTGAGTCGAACGGGTCGTTTTCTCCAGGGATGAGGCGGGTTCCATGAGGGGTCATACCCCAAGTACTCGGGCGATGTCATTGGTCGGGAAGGTGGAAGATTTTGTAGATGATTCAAGGAATGGTATGGCGTTAATGTAGTTGAAGGGAGTTGTGGAGGAACCGTATAGAATTCAAGGCCGTCAAGGTCGTCGAAATACTCCAAATAATTGTCAAAATGGGTCGGTGGATAAGGGTGTTCGGAATTTGCTGCAGCTCCATGACCATGTGATGCCATGCTGAAGGGAATTCAATGACTGGGATAAGTGAGAAATTGGCTGGTGAAGAGAGTATCAATAAAGCAATATGCTGGTTGGAGTGGGATAATCTCCTGTGGTCACTGGGAGCCAGGGAACATGGGATGGTACTTTGATTATCGGGAAGCCCAGTTTTATATCAGATGAAGGTTCGGATATCCGGTCACCAAAATGATTCTAGCGCCGAGCAAAATTGGGATGAACTTGTCGGTACCTGCATTAATAAGGAAGACATCGCTTGAGTAATAGCAAACTTACCAATGGGTTTAACCTCATATTCTACGTGCACGTGAGTTCCCTCCCCCCCGCAAGTGAGGTTTATTCCTTCCATCCCAGGTAATCTCTGATTTACCCCAACGAGAATGGAAATCATTATCTTGAGGTGGGGTAAAAACCAGCCCAAGGAATATCTCAACGACCGAATTGCGGGTTTCCAGAAATACCATGGGCCTGATCTCAATGTTTGATCAGGCGCCCTCACAATGCATGAGAGAACCTAAAGACGCGTGCTAGAACTATTAGCGTGATAACGGAGAGACTGCAATGGTAAAACCTACACAATCTAATTTCTCTGAGAAAGCCAGAGACATATAGTGATTGCTGAGATCTCTTGCGTTTGATATCAGGGCTGGATACAGTCCAGGAATCAGTTTGTTTGGTCAAGGGTTACCAGATAGCGAATCCTGGGCATATCTCTATAGGCTCAATCATTGTGAGCGCTCTTTTAAGCCCACATTTTACCTCTCGGGCTGAGAATGGTTAGTAACTCACCGGTGAATAATTTGTGGATCACGCGAGGAACCCATATTCCCTATCAAAATTGTGTTGCTTTCTTGACGTGACGTGGCGCCTCTCTACAGTGACTTGCAAGATGGTTTTACCCTTGATTTTTTCTCAGGATCCCTGATCGCCCGATAGAGTAAATGGAATGTTTGGATTCATGGTCCCGCTTCACCGCGAGGGAACCGTCCGCCATTCTGATAACCAATGTCACCACGACAGCTTATAAAGCGGGGTCACCAAGTAATAAAACGCTTTATATTACCACACTCCGTCACAGTGCAAGTAGGGTAGCTGAAGGTGACAAGGAGGCTTTCGCCGTCGGAAGACAATGTCGTCATCCAACTTTATTAGGAAGGTGAGCGCCAAGATAGAAAACTAGAAGGGGTCAACCATCTTGCAAATTATCCAAAGATGATGGTGGGATGGTGGATGTGAGGAACGAAAAAGGTGACTCAGATCCTTCGGAGATACCCCTTGTAACGAACCCGTCACAGTCACGTTATTCGAATCTCAACCATGGCTTTCCCCTACGGACGGAAAGGAGACTGGACGTTTGAAACAGCGACTGCTGAGCAATGACTTGGCACTTCGCCTGGTAAAAGTACATGACTGGGTTACCCGTTGAAGATCCTGTTTGCGCTGAGCTCCAGTGTCAGCAAGCTGCAACCGTCGTGCATCCCTTGTTGCTTTATGATATTCTCTCAAGCTCAGTTTCACGTGTCGCAGGAGATTCGCTCAATAACCTTTACTCATGACGCCGTTCTACTTCGACGTAAGGACATGAAGAGTGGAAGTTTATGCTAGACGATGTGAACCCCCAATCTAAGCCCGTTATTTCCATCGTGCTCGCCTACCAGAACTTGATACGTGAAACAGGTGATATCAAGGATAGTTCAGCTGTGCTCATCCACGCACATGTCAGAGGATCAGCACAACAGCAATAGAGGTCTACATAATCGTGGACTGCTACGTACTGCCATCCATTAATGGTATAGGACCAAACCTTCCCTGGTGATACCCAAACTCGTCCCGACCCAGATCCATCACGCTTGATTGTGCCCACGAAGGAGTGCCGCGATTTCAAACGCGGTAAGTCAACTTTCAGGGTTGATATTCCAGCATCCCTGGATTATAGGGAGAAGTAGAGTCGCGTAGGTGAACGAAGTATCGATAGACGTGATCGGAATTTCCTTCTTATATAATGAAGCAAGTACGCAATGCGGCTCCATCCCATGAAAGGGGCGCTTTCCTGTAGCTATCTGTGCAAATAACCATGTGAGCACTCAAGCCGGGAGATATGATATGTTTGGCACTACCTGCAAGATCAAACCACCCAGGCCCCAAATGTCTGATCGCGGCGTTCTTCTCTCCCCTGCTAATAGTTCAGGGGCTAGAAAGTAAAGTGAACCTCGTATGAAAGTCGAAGTCACAAAGCCTGCTCCAGTGGATTCGTCCATAATTCTTGAGAGCCCAAAATCCGTAAGCATTGCTGAGCGATCATCATTAATGAGGACATTATCCTGAAAGAAGTAAGTCCCATGAGAGTTGATCTAAGAGAAACGACGACTCACAGGTTTGAGATCACCATGAACGATAGGAGGTTCATGAGAGTGTAAATAGCAAAGTCCCTCAACGACCTCAGAGATCTGAAAAGAAATGAGAAGACATTACCGGTCTAACTAGGCATAATTGCTTACCAACTTAAGCTTATCGACCGCCGAGTTGGATTGAAGGTACTGAAGTGCATTACCCTGCCCTTGCCAAGCTGATATAATCCACGCGCAGTTCTTCTCGAGTAGATACCCCTTGACTTGGAGAATATTTGGATGAGGCGGGATGTTGCAGAGTGGAACGACTTCCCTAAACAAACGCTGTGTCGAGTTTAAAGCCAACTTCAACAATCCCGACAGTCGCCAAGTCCCCTACCTTCAACAGTCGATCATCGTCTTCATCCTCAACATTTATGACTTTTATCGTGACCTATGCAAGTTTTTATGCCGTGAATTATTTATCCACGAATGAGCAACGAACTCAAGACCCACTTCCAACACAGACCAGCGCCAAGGGTGTAATTGTGAAAGACTTAGTAATTTGCCTTTCCAAACCGACCCGTAGCTGCCTCTTCTCACAGGCTCCTGTCCCATTCGTATTACATTTCCTCTTACGAGCTGCAGTCTTGACGTTTGTTGTGCTGCTAACATCTATAACAATATATGAGATAGGCCCTAGGAGGTGAAGGTAACATTAGTAAATTTACTCACTAGATTCGTGTTTTGTTTGAGCGACTCAATTTGGCCTAAGCTCCAGTTTCCAGGAGCCTCGCTCAAACGTGACGGCTTTCCGAGCCATGGATGAAGTGCATAGTTATTGCTCTCTGCACCATCGACAATTGGCCCCAGAAACCGGGAACATGTAACACAAGCATAAAAAATGATAAACGAAATAAAGCCTTAATGATCAATGAAAGCTTCAGTATAATCACTAGAGAAGTTGTGACATACGATCATGACGATCAATTCTTTCATCAAACTCTTTGTCATCGTTTTCAATGATTGGTGCGTAAGGCCATCGATGGCTTGTGGTGGATTTGTAGGCCTCGGATGATCCATAACCGGGGTTTGATATATTCCATATGGTGTCTGTCAGCTTTGGAGAGTGATCGAAGAGTCTATGAGGCATCTCTAGTAGAATCCGTGAGGCTTGATTGGTTAGGCTCATTCTGATCAATGATATTTATACGGGAGTCAGTGTTTCAGAGCTGCGCATGAGCCACAGTTCGAAATAGAACCTCCGTCGATCGCCGGTGGCTCTAAGTCCTATATGAAGGGATGGCATCTGATCATCTGATCACTATCTCAGACGGTGCCTACGTTACCCCAGCTCCATAAGCATTGCATTTGCAATCGAATGTTGGAATTGCATCTCGAGCAGTGTCCCACACCCCTTTTTGACTTGTTCGGGTCTTGAATGGTGGCCTTCCCTGGTGTATAGAAGTTGCCGAGAGTGCACCCCAAGTACCCCAAGTAGATAGAGAACTTCACGGGATAAACACCTAACCGGTGTTCGACGACAGTATGCTGTTTCAAATCACGCTGCAGAGCGACAAATTGATGGTTTTCATAATGCTGGCGGAATGATTTCGACCAACCTGATCATCACCTGTTCTAGGAAATAGGGGTTAACCAAGACCTGGGATTTTCTATCACGCTAAGCAATGACCTGTGTTGCGATTTACAACCTCTTCGTCTTGCATACAAATAGGTGTTTGGACTAGGCTTCCATGTTGAGAAATGCCAGTAGGTTCGCTCGTTTTGAGATTTCTTGGTGGCTAGGGTGAAAGCTGGTTTTGCAAAAAAAATTGCAATCACAACCCGATTGGGCACCATTCCCCCAAAAAAGATTAATCGCGGCTTAAATCCTTGTATTTTTGATCTTGGCCTGTTTCAGTCGTTAACCCCTAATTCGATTCATTTGAGTGTGGTTCAAATTCCGGTTCTAGCTCGTCTTTTGTCCGCAATGCAACAGGCATTTGATGGCTGAAGTATTCGCCGTTCATGGTCGTGTTGAAGAAATTTGAAGAGATAAGGCAGGGTGGACAATTTGAAAAAGTAAGCTGAGCGATCCACGTTGCAAAAAGTGTAATAATTTGAAACAAGGGTTCAATAAATGAGCCTTTAGCGGATAGCATAGCACTCTTCCAATTGCAGGAGTTAGATGCTTGAACAGTCTATTGAGTCAACTGGAGGCATGGAGATAGAGAATTTGCAAAAACCTAATTTTTATCCGAGTCTCTAGATGTAGTTTATTCCGGTCTCCTGTGAATGTATACCTGGAAGGAATTACTAGGCATTTCTTTATTTAAATCGACAAGGGCGCCAACATACCTTTCGGCAGCATCATGTCTCATACCTGGTGGTCTCTGAAGAGCATTGCACTGAAGTGCCAAATCATCGCACCTTATGAATGCACCGTCGGGCTCAACTTTACAGCCTAGAAATCTCTGAGGTGAAATTATGATGCGAAATAACGAGTGATGATTGACTCGGAACAGTTCCCACAGTGACAGACCTTTCCACGCTGGTTTTGCGAGAGCCATTGATTCTATCTGGAAAGATTGGTGGACCTCAGGGTTCGCCCTTGCCTGCATCACCAGTATATATTGAATTTGATCGATAAGACCGTCTCGGATGTTTCCGTTCATTTTTAAAGGCTTTAACCATGCCTGTGGTCATGGAGAAAGACACCTTCTCGAAATTAGAAAGCTGATTGAAGCTGATTGATATTCAAGTTCATCTCGCGATTCGCGGAGAAAAAGAGTGAAATTCACCCTTGAATGTACTCAATTTTCAATTTCACCCGATTACAGGCTGAAAACTCAGGATGAAATTCAAGGGCCCAGTGATCGATCCTATCCAACAACGCCGCTATGACGTGATCGAGCTTGTGGAGGCCCTGATGTTCTGGCTCAAATCAAACATTGTATATCTACTCCCTAGCTGTCATGACCAGGTCCCGGCTACTCGGTTACCCGTTACCGAGACGCCAAGCCACAGTCTAGCATTGCGATCCCAACGTTCCGTTGAGATCTACTAGTTAGTTTACGGACTCGTTTAGTATATATCGGACCTCACATGTATCATGTTTCGTTGTCGAATCAACTCAGGTTTCAGTCTTAGATCACAATGTGATCTCAACAAGGCCTCCGTTGGCTTGTAAACCCGCTCGTTCTCATTACAAGCCAACTCCGTCCCAGTTAGGACTCCAACACTAGCATCCCATTTACGGTTACTGCTCAAGTACTTTGAAGACTTGGGTTCACAGTTGTAGTAGGGCTCGAGTCACGTCCGTGGTTTGAACCACTGGCATTTTTCAGAGCACTACCTAATAATACATCTTGACGACTTGTCGCAGTAAAAGAGCTATCGGAACTGAGCTATAACAGAAACATATACGTGTGAGTGAGGAAGAGTACATGATACAAATAAAAGTGAAGATAAGATTCGAGGTGAGAATAACAGGAAAGTGGAAGGGAGACGGTAAGACCGTGGTTTGAAGAATACGTATCAACGCGACATGAATGCTATTGGTTTCTCATGGAGGAGAAGTCGGATATCTGTATAAGGAACAAAGCGATTTCAGACGCAGTGGGACGATCAGAAGGGTTTATTTCCCAGCATCTTTGAATTATGGGTAGGAGAATATTCTTGTGAGAGAATGGGCCATCGGTCACCATAATGGGTGTCCCTTTGTGGTACAAGTGTGCAATGATGCTATTCTTGTTCATTAAGTAGAAGGGGGGCTTTCCTGTCGCAATCTAGTGGTTGACGGTTAATCTTGTGATTATTTTAACGCTGGCATAGTGTATGATCTCACCTGTAAGAGGAGACCACCCAAAGCCCAGACATCTGATTCTGGTGATCGTTTCACTCCCGCCAAAAGTTCAGGTGCAAGAAAGTAAATGCTGCCTCGTATTAAGGATGAGGTCGTCAGAGTTGTTTCAGGAGATTCATCCATGATTCTTGAGAGCCCAAAATCCGTCAGCATGGCTGTGTAATCATCTCCTATGAGGACGTTGTCCTTAGGGAAGATCAGTTATCAAGAAAATTACTCTTCGCCACGATCAACAACTTACAAGCTTGAGATCGCCATGAACAACGGGCGGTTCACGAGTGTGCAGATAGCGAAGCCCCTCCACAATATCAGAAATCTGGACCAGCAGTCGTAAGACAGATGCTCATGATGTTCATTGAGTAGTAGCATTTTAACTCACTAGCTTTAGTTTATCGATCTTGTGCTTCGAGATATAATCACGTGCGTTACCCCGCTCTTGCCAGGCTGACATGATCCATGCACTATTTCCCTGGAGAAGATACCCCCTGACAGATAGGATGTTTGGATGAGGTGGGAGACCTGAGAGAGGAACTATTTCGCGAAACAAGTGCTTCGAAGAGGAAAAAGCCTTAGTAGCGCGGACAATGCCGTCAGATGAAATTGCCTACTTTCAAGAGTCTAACATAATCATTGTCCTTGACACGGATAACCTTGATTGCGACCTTGACATTCATGGTGCTTAGTATGAAAAAGGAAAACCGGAGATGAAAGAACGCACTTCCATTTTCCGACCACCCCATGGACTCTGCGAATCCGGAGTGAACAAACGTCCCTTCCATACTGCACCGTAGGAGCCACTTGCAACTGGGCCATCGCCTATCCTTTCCGCATTACGTCTCACTATCTGGAGTCTGGTTGTTTTTTGAGCGGCTGACAACTACAAGCAGGTCATTACACCAAAGCTGGACGGCCTAGATATGTATGCTTACTAGATTATTATTTCCTCTAAGGCAATCTATATGGACTAAGTCCCAATTGCCAGGCGTTTCACGTAAGCTGACCGGCCGTCCGAGGCTAGCGTCAGTGGAAAAAATGGCGGATGTGCGTGGAGCTGGGGGTGTGAGTTGCTGATCCAAACCAGGGTTGGCACAAACGGAGTGGGTGACGTTTCCTAGAACCTGATGACCATCAAAGTGTGAGCCAATGTCATTGCTATTCTGGGGCGGTGGCTCCGAGTCCTCATCAGCATCCTCATCAATGGGTAGAAAGGGCCAGTGTTTACGGCGAAGAAGGGGCACATTCGCGATCAATGGCGTGTAGGCGGGGTTCACAGGTACAGAGCATGGCTAACAGAGGTATTTAGAAGTTAGAGTCATGCTATCATGAGCTTCCAACGACCGGCACGTCAATGATAACTCACCTGTATGAAGCCTTCCGCCGTCCCCAATGGAGTTCCCAAGTCCGTAATAATTTGGATGTTAAGCATTGTAGATTGGGGCCTGGAGTCCCCATCATGATCCCAACTTGGTGGGTTCTCGAGGAATGTGTTCGGCCCTGTTATACCACCACCAGTACAAGAAGAGCAATTCGAGATGCATTCTGGGTGACAAGGCATGTTATGAAAGTACAGGGTTGAGTTAATGATGAGACTACAAGAGGTCATGCGGATTAAATACCTTTTCTTCAAATAGCTGTCGCACGTTCAGTTAGTAGCCCAGCACTTCGGGATATCGGGCGGCCTCTCCCTCGTTATTGGTCCATAAGCTCGTTCCTTACGCATATGATCACCCATTGTGGACGAGTGCGGTTTAGACCAGAAATTAGACGAGTCGGATAGCCACTGCTAGTGATACCCCAATTCATTACCCGAAGAATAATGACTCATAAAGCGCAGAAGTCAAAGCCTACCCCTTCGGTCTCGTATGTGATGAGATGTCGGAAACCAATCAAATCGCGCAGGGGAAAAATGAGGGGAGGAGTTGAGTGAGTCCGCATTTTATGTATTACCGTTTTTGGCCATGCAAGGTCCCATTGCGGTGGATCCTCGACTTGGAAAATTAGCCACAAGGAAAATTGGCCCGCGAGAGAAAAATAAAAACTCACGACCAGGTCGTTATGGCTCCAAAAGGGCATAACTGGGAGGTATTAGAGAATTGAGCTTCGTCAAGTGTAGATGTTAGATGATGTCATACAACCACCGTTGACAATGTGTTCGTAGAGTAGCAAAAATGCACACGTACAACTATGTCAAGATCCAAATTTTTGATACCATTTTGGCATAGGACGGACTAGGATCATCTTTTAGACAGGTTTCATTTGAATGACAATCAGAAATGCCCATGCGGTGCATCTCTTGGGTGTCGAGTCTAGCTCTTTTTTTCCTCCCACGTCTATCGGCAGGTTGAAATTTCTAGAAGGTACGTCTTCAAAGGGCGGAATTTCTTCGAAGAACGTTTGGCGCATATCAGTGACCAATACGACCCTCAAAAGAAGATCCTTCCATGATAGCACATCAATCACCGAGTCACCTTCCATGGAACCGATCTGGACAAGAGCGAGATCAGACGCAGGGTACTCAGATTATGTAGCCAGGGAGATCGATCACTGAGCTGAATTGGGCCAATGGGACAACATAGAGGTCATCAGGATATCGGGCTAAAGGACCGCATGCTGGTAGGAACACTCTAGAGTTAATTTTTGATGCTGCGGGAATGGTTCTGGAAAGGCATCGAAATGCACCGCATTCACCTGATTAATGGTACTGTGTATGGATGACGTCGGTGATAAACTGATATCCCATTGAGGTTTACCTATAGAGTGATCATTGGCTGGTTAGGATATGACAGGCCAGATTGAAATCTAGGAGCACGCCAAATGAACTTCGAATTCGAACACACGTCATCAATTCATCTTCACGTGGTCCTTTGGATGATTTGAAAGGAGCAGGGCTTTACTCCATGGAGCAAAAACCACGTTGATACCCTGAGCCTCATGTGACGCACATCATAGAAATCGATTGTAAGACAAAGGGAGTGCAAAAAAACCGCATATGTCCGAAAATGGATTGCATCAGAGTATAAAAACTCGTCATGACGTAATCCAAAATAATGGTGTCAAGCACAGCCAGTCCAGCGTAGAAAACGCGTTCATTCCTGGCCAATGAAAAATGATATTGTTCCCGCAATGAACACGGAGCAGCTAAAGCCAAACAAGGTACTTACATAGCCATTAAGCAAAGAAGTCACACACGACCGTAAAAGCGAGTGAGAAAGAGTAACCTAATTAGACAAACGATGAATATGGGTTAACCAGACTGGCTCCAAAAAGGAGAAGGAAACGCTCGAATCATTGTTCATCGCGAGGAAGCCTATGGAACACCGTGGAAGCGGATGATAAGGAGGGCAAATAGATATAGCGGAGGCATCCATGTGAGAGGTTTGAAGCGAGTTGAAAAACATCCAACCTTTTGGGAGGGAGAGATACAAGAGACAATAAAAAAGGACGCTCTTATTTTCAAGACAGGATTCTAGGATAACGAGACCCTTCATGAACAAGTTAGGGAGGAAGGGATGTGTGTTCTAACCGTACACCAAAAGGCGTATGAGTGATTGCCATCACTTTACTCGGCCCTTCCAAGCTAAATCAACACCCGAGTATCGACTAGTGTCACTATAAGCTCCACTCACACCTCTTCCTATACGGATTCTGATCACTAATAACCGTTGATCTCAATCCAGCTGTCGAACTCGCCCCATCCATTCCTCATAGGGATCTTCCTCCTCAACTTGTGATTGGGGAGCATACAAAACTCTCATTCCCCCATCCGCGGATGTAGTTGTAGTAGTTCCACCAGGATATCCTGTTTTGGAGGTTTCTTTTTTGCTGCATAGGCCGCTAACATTGTATCTGGGGACATGACTTTTGGTTCGTTAAGAGCTGGCAAGTATTGGGACGTTGCGTGAGAACAAATCGAGACGTCGGATGGTGTTGGTATTTGATAGGAGGAGCAATCTGAGCGAGTGATATGGATTGAAGAGATAGTCTCTCATTTTCCGGCTGTTCGCTTCTATATGCATGTCATAATGAGCACAGCGTGAACATCGGAATTAGGATATACCACTGCCAAGAAACTGACTCTGACGAAGTACAGAGAACAAACTGTAAGAAGTGCAGTAGTGATCACGCAAATGCATTGAGATACGTGTCTGGCTGCGGACTGAAGAACAAACAAAACCGTCGAACGTTCTGCCGACGAACATGTGGGAAGGACGCGAGTGGTTCGTCCCTTGAAATAGTACTATGTATATCGGACCACCTGTCATTAACCCACACGCAAGCTCGTCCATTGTTAAGGAATATGGTTTTATGCGGAAGTCTATAGTTCGTGAGAGCTACAAGATAAGGAGTCATAGTGCACACTGTTAATAGGCACAATGAATAAGATACTTGTGCTCCTCTCGACAGTCCTATCTCGACAGTCCCAGAATGGGGAAAGTTTCCTGTTTGTCCTCCTTGACTAATCGCAATTATGCAGTTGCACGTGACATGATTAACAATCACGAGCGTTTATGAAGTGTGATGGCCTCTCTGAAGGAGTTCGGCGATTTCGGACGCTGTAGGTCGACTTGTGGTGTCGATACTCCAGCATCCACGGATTATAGGAAGGAGTATTTCCTGATAGGAGAATGATCCATCGGGTGATATGATCGGAGTTGTTTTGTTGTATAAGGAAGCGATTATATGAGGGGGTTTCATACCATGGAAAGGCCGCTTTCCTGAAGCTATCTGCATAGAAATCAATCCGGTGAGCATTCGAGTCGGAAGATATAATTGTAGTTTGGTATTACCTGCAAGATCAAGCCACCCAGAGCCCAAATGTCTGATTGTGTCGTTCTTATCTCTCCTGAAAGTAGTTCAGGGGCGAGAAAGTGAAGAGAACCTCCTATAAATGTTGAAGTCACAAAATCTGTTCCAGTGGACTCCTCCATAATCCTTGAAAGCCCATAATCCGTAAGCATTGCCGAGTGGTCATCTCCAATGAGGACATTGTCCTGAGCAGAAGAAATCAATTCTAAATGACGATCTGAAAGAACTGGCTACCTACAGGTTGGAGATCGCCATGAACGATAGGAGGGTCTTGTGAGTGTAAATAGCAAAGTCCCGTAACGACATCAGAAATCTAAAGATAAATGAGAAAACAATTGCCGGACTGATTCAGTGTAGTTACTGACCAGCTTCAGCTTATCAGCTGCATCATTATGCCGAAGGTAATGACGTGCATTGCCATTCTCTTGCCAAGGTGATACGATCCATGCGCTGTTCTGGTCAAGCACATACCCCTTGACCGGGACAATATTGGGGTGTGGCCTGAGGTTGTAAACAGGATAAATTTCCCGAAACATTCGCTGTATCGACCGTAGAGTCAATCTCCATGATCATTATAGTCGTCAAGGGCCATACCCTCAGAAGTCGATCATGGTCTTCATCCTCTGCGTCGACAGTTATGACTTTAATAGCGACCTGCACAGGTTTAGATGTTATGATGAAGTAATCAAAGATGAGCGAAGATCTCAATGCTCACCTCGTACGGGGGCGAACGTGGAGGATACAGAAGTTTACCCCTCCAAACTGTGACATAGCTGCCTCGTTTTACAGGTTCCTGTCCTGTTATGACGACGTGTTCCTTCATGAGCTGTAATCTTGAGGTTTTTTGTGCCGCAACCAACTATTAAAGAACGTGAGGTGTAGTTGGAAGTGTAGGAATAGTAAGTTTGGCATACCAGTGGCGGGTTGCGTTTAAGGGACTCGATTTGAGCCAAGTTCCAGTTCCCTGGGGCCTCACTCAAGCGCAATGGCCTTCCATGCCACGGATGACGGGCATCGCAACTATTGTCGGCATCCGGCCCTAGAAAGGAGGAACACGACGTGGAGAATAGCGTCAAAACCACAAAAGGAGTTTAGAAATCAATGAGAATTAGGAGTAGACACCGAACAGGACGCGGCGTACCAGCAGGTATATCATGCTCCTCATCATCGTCCTCGATGATTGGCCATTTATGCCCCGAAGAAGATGCGATGGAGGAGACCTGATTGGACATCGTAAAAAGAGGGAGAGATGATGGCACAAGATCAGAATTTCCTGTAGTTGAATATATAATGCTTACCACACCGCTCTGGAAGGGTTCAACCACAATTTTGATATTCCAAATTGGGTGGAATGTAGACGTTCGTTCAACCAAGCCAATGGAATTATCACGTTGAATTCCAAGTTGGGTTGTGGGTAAAGAAACAACAAGGAATCCGCAGCAACATTTGCAACGAGGACTATTTTCAAGTTTATTTGAAAATGGGCATGCGTTTTTGAGCTGTCGAGAAGTTGTATGTGTCGCGGAATTTCAGACCAGCACAGTTGATACTAACATTGTACTTTGGTTAATTAAATATACCCCTTGGAAGAATCAGCAACCAGTTATGAGAAGTGGGAAATGTCACAGCGAGTCGCAAGTGGATCATTGACACTGACGTTTGAAAAATGAGCCCAGTCATTCGGTCAAAAAAAAGCAAGGAAAAAAGAACAGGAAAATAACACCTTACCACTAAAGCCAACTTCATCCGGAAGTCATGGATAATGCAAACCACTGAGGCTGTTATAGTCTCTGTGTTTCAACTCGGCTAGGCAATGTGCCGGACTATTATTACTTTTGTTCATCGGCCTGGGCATACTACACTTAATAAAAGTGTCGAGAAGAGTAGATGTTCTCCTGGTAACAACCCGGGATTGGCAAGATACCAGGATATAAGCCACCAAGCAAAAACAGTGCCACACTGATTGTAAGCCGTTCAGAGGACATGATTGGTGCTTTGACGCTCTGGATGTTGAACCTTATTGAAGAGACGCCAAAGTAAGTGACCGATGGTGATTAGGCGGAGATTAGAACACACAAGTTGCCGGGCCGCCCGAAGGAAATGGTCGCGATGGCTCCTGAGGAAATTATCACAGTGGCGAAAAATAACCGGGAAAAGGCGCCATGCATTCGGACAACAGCGACGCGACGTTGAAAATGATGCTACGTGTTCATACCTAGCCAATGAAAAAATAAACTAGCCAGGTAAAATTGTTCCGGCAACGAACACGGGATAGCTAAAGCAAAACAAAGTACTTACAAATCCAGTAAGCAAGGTATAATAAGGAAGTCACACTCGACCGTAAAAGTGAGTGAGAAAGGAGTAAAGTAATTACACAAATGATGAATCTGGGGTTAACCAGACCGGCCCCAAAAGGGGGAAGGAAAGAGCATGGGATCATCGTTCATCGTAAGGAAAGGGCCTTTCTTTGTATGGGGCACTGTGGAAGAAGCGGATAATGATAGAGAGGGGAAATAGATATAACGTGGCATCTACGTTAGAGATTTCAAGCGACTGAAAGAAACACCCAACAACTTGGGAGGGAGAGACATACAAGACACAATAAAGAAAACGACGCGCTTAATAGTGCAAGACGGGATTCGAGGATGAAGAACGTTCGGCCGCAAGTTAATGCCCATAGAACTTGATGAACAGTATCTTTCAAAGAGGCATGGAGTGAGGGACGTGAAGGGATTTGAGGAGAAGGTAGTCTTGCCAAAAGACCACTCATATACTCGGCTCTTCCAACAACTGAATCAACGCCCGTGTATCGACTAGTGTCGCCATAAGCTCCACAAACACCTCTTCCACTAACCGCTATACTCGTCCTAAACGGATTCTTATCTCCAATAACCGTCAACCCCGATCCCGCCGTCGAACTCGCCCCATCCATTCCTCCATAAGGATCTTCCTCATCAACTGATGATGATGACTGAGGCGCATAACTCTCATTCCTCCATTCGCGGATGAAGTTCTAGTAGCTCCACTAAGAGATCCTTTCTTGGAGGGTTTCTTTCTCGTGGCGTAGGCTGCTAACATTGCATCTGGAGACATGGCGGTTGGTTCGTTGAGAGCTCGCATGTATTGGAAAGTTGCGCGAGAACGAGTTGAGACGTCGGATGCTATTGGTTGTGTCAATGGAAGGAGTGATGGGGGAAGGAACGTCGTATCCATCGTTGACTCGGTTGGTGTGGTAGTAGGTGTGACCACAGGTCATTCGACCCGTTATCTGTCCGCATCATTATTAAAAAGAGTACGTAAGCGACGATAACCTATATCTGATATGAGCGGTTGTCACTTACAACTCAGTGCAGGCATCTTCAAACGCTCTCCATCAACACTAGGTCCTCCCTCTTCCTCACCAAGTCTAGCCCAATCTGATCCGGCTTAAGCGTATAAGGCCCCTGCGTCTAAGTTAGGCTGAGTTGGATTTCATCCGAAGCCGCGTTTCCATGTTGTTTTGCACGGTAAGTGCTCATGGGAAGGAACAGCATCATCATCTGAAGCATTATGATACGCACTAGGTGGAGTGTTAACCAAATTCATAGTGAACATGACCCAACGGCCATAAATCGAATGTCGTTCAGCTGCAAGTGAGGGACGACGAGCGGCAGCGAATGAAATCCGACAGACGCGAGCTTGTCCCTTGTTTCTCATAGTAGATCCACGAGGAAGTGGGAATTGAACCATGTGAGGGTCCTTGGTTCGGGTTCCCATTCCAACTTGTCCTCCCCATCGAAAGTAGAAGATGGACAAGATCCGTTACGAGCGAGGAAGGATCAAGAACGAGTTTTTCTATGTCCGCTTTGTGACATGGCCATGAAGCACCTTTCGGGCCGTCGTGACCATTTACCCCATATACCCCATAACAGCCTCCGCTAAGCTATCAGCGAGCTTTATACATTTGACAGCTACACTTGCTAGCCCTCGACTTCATACACCCATGTGGATGGCCATAGGTATTGGTATTCTCTCAGACGAAGCATGTTGGGTGGGTGATTGGTTGTCGAAACATGCAAAGTTTGCTGTGTCGATGGATTGGAGGTTGTTGATGGGGTATAGCCTGCGGGACAGGAGCGGGGACGCCGCCGGGGAAGGATAGAGAAAGGAGAGGGATATGCTGCATAAGGGTTATGGTGCTGGCGGGTGAATAGCAGCTTGTGACACCATGGGTTACGGATGGATGAGTGGATGAGGATGACGAGGAGAGAGATAAACCGGAACACCGGGATGAGTGTCAAACCAGTTCAGGTTTATCACGTTTACCACTTGTAGTCGATGGGGACAGGCTTCATCGTAACACTACAAATAATAGTTAGTCCTGTCATCCGACGTGTGCATATGTGAACTCACCATTGCATAAGAGCGACCATCATTATCGATTTCACCGATATTCCGTTTTACGAATCCATCACATGCTGGACACTGGAATGACAGGTGAATTGTTACTAGAGCGGGACTACACTGAGCAAGTGGAGGAAGAGGGCCATTACTGACTTGTGGAGCTGATAACGGAACAAGGGCGGGTGCGAAGTATAAGAGAGGGGTAGCAATCAAGAACTGACCAGTAGCACCAATGCTATTGGAGTTCGACTATAATACTGAGCAGCTGGGCGTGTCATCGGGCTGGACAGTCAAAAGATGGAATGACAGTCAACAAAGCAATCGTCGATTGTTGACAGTGTCCACAAGTCCGTGACCGTGTGGATTTCCTATGTAACTCCGCGACTTGCAGGTACGGAGATTGACGGAGATGTGATATGTGAAAAATAACCGCATATCAAGACAAACCAGTCCATTAGTAAGGAGAATCCCCCCAACCCTTGAAATCCTACAACACGCTAATATACCATACAAAGGCTAATCGAGACAGATCCAGCGATGGCCTCTAACACAGATACTCTCAGTACAAGGCATGAAAGAAAGCAAAGACCAATTAAAAAAGGAAAACGCGATCTGAGCGACGGCAAAGAGTAAACCAAGGGACGTAACAAAAAAACATACTCCTTGACTAGGCTCAATGACGAAGAACAGATAGCAAAGGAGAATCAGTGAGACTCTCTCATTGGAAGTGGGGTAGAGATTTGTAGTCCACCTTCGATCAATTTATCGATGCTACCGAGAAACTGGGCTGCTGACGGGCGGTTATTGGGGTCCTCAGCCCAGCATCTCGAAATGATGCCAAGAAGCTGGTGTTCAAGGTCATTTCGAGGTGAAAACGCGTCGATATTAAATGGAGACATAATGATTCGATTGACGAAATACACGTTATTGGACCAGCCGTAAGGAATTTGATTGGTCAAAAGCTATGAGAGATCGTCAGAATAGTCTGCAGAAGTACAAAATGTTTCTCACTTGAGTAGCTAGACATCCCAAAGCCCATAAGTCTGACTTATCTGTCGATCGTCCAGATTCCAGGAGTTCTGGAGATGAGAAGCGAAGGGTACCACCTAAATGAACTGATGAAAGGGCAACAGCGATTTCCAGATCTCTAGCATATACATCGACGAAATGGGCCAATCCAAAATCAATCAATCGCGGATTTTGCGAATCATCGATCAAGACGTTTTCCTTTCAAAAGTTCAGGTCAGCCTTGAAATTCGAAGGGAGCAGGATGACCAACCTACTCCCTTGATATCCCCATGAACTATATATTGAGAATGGAGATATACGATCGAAGAGCTGATGTCACGAAGCTGCAAGGAGGACGATTTCAGTTGAAATCCTCGATTGAATCTGGCAGAGCCCACATACGAGCAACATTCGATTGGCAGTAGTGTTGCGCATAAGCCATTTGATGATATTGCTATTTGTGTACCACTGAGAGATGATGGTGGGCATGTCATCGGGCTGATCTGGCTTCGTGAAGCCATGAAGGTGAGCAATATTGGGGTGATTTAAGCTGCTCCATATCAATATCTCCGAGTGCAGGCGCTGGTGACCGATGTCATGTCAGTAAGGTGCAAAATTGCGTTCTGGACTACTCACCTTGTAATGCTTCTCACTGAGGACATCGGGAGTTTGGCCATGGATTCGCAGCACTTTTGATCGCTACCTGGTAAAGCTACCACTAACAATCAGCAAAAGTACTTACCGATACATAATGCGCGAATGCAAACCTCGGTTTCGGGGTCTCCATGTAGACTTATGGTTCCGCGGTAGACATCTGAATAAAACCCAGTTCCCGACCAACCCATGGATTCTGATGATCCGGAGTGAACAAACGTCCGTTCCATACTTCCCCATAGCAACCTCTCGCAACGGGGTTATTGCCCATTTTCTTGGCATGGCGCCTCACTACTTGTAGTCTTGTTGTTCTTTGAGCGGCTGACAGCTACGGGCCGATCATTATGCAAGAGCTGGATGGACTAGATGTGTGGGTTTACTAGGTTATGATAACTCTTTAAACAGTCTATATGGGCCAATTCCCAATTACCAGGTGCATCACTTAACCTGGCTGGCCGTCCGAGGCTAGCATGTGTGGAAGAAACAGTGAATGTCTGTGCGGCTTGGAGCGTGGATTGCTGCTCCAGAGCAGGGCTGCCACAAACGGAATGAATGACATCTCCTGACACTGGATGAGGATTTAGATGTGGGACAACATTACTGCTGTCTTGTGGCAGTGGTACTTGGTCGTCATCAGCATCCTCATTGATTGGTGAATAGGGCCAGTCACTATAGCAGCATCGGAGGTCGCTCGGCGAGTCATTCAGCATTCCTGACATGTACTCGGGGCTCAAAGGTTCGGGATATTGCTGATGGAGGCGTTTAGAAGTTAGAGTTATATTAGCACGAACTTCACAATGGCGTGCGCGTCCATAGCACCCACCTGTACAAAACCTTCGCCCGTCCCTAATGAAGTTCCCATGTCGGTGACAATCTGGATGTTGAGCATAGTACATTTAGGCCTGTCGTCCTGTCGTCCATCATGATCCGAGCTTGCATGGCCTGAATGGGGTAGGTTCGCGAAACCTATGTTCGGCTCCGTTAAATCACCACCATTACAAACAGAGCAATTCGAGATGCCTTCTGGGTGACAAGACATATTTTGAAAGTGGAAGGTCGAGTTATGATGAGACTTCAATGGATCACTTGTATGGGGCCTAAATACCCCAAGTCGCCATTTCAAGTTCAGTTAATCCGGTAGTTCGGGATAGTTCGGGATATCGAGTTGATTACGTCCTCTCCTCCTCGGGACGGCGGCCGTTTTGGAAAGTACACCAAGCTTAATAATTCGACGATACTCACTGACTCTACTTCAAATACATCACCGGAGAGTTACATGCAGTTGTCTCATTTGAGCGCAGTATTCGAAAAAGACCCCTTTCGTTGTAGAGATGTTGGAGCTCAATCAAAAATCACGGAGGACAGTACTGCAGGATCACCCTTTCTTTTTGTCCCCCCTATAAAGCGGTTTTTGTCGGATTTTTTAAGCAAAGAGAAGCCAATTTAGCAACGCGATGGAAAGAACGATGCTATTTCAGATGCAGTGGGACGATCAGAAGGGATGATTCCCAGCATTTCTGAATTACGGGCAAGAGAGCATCCTTATGAGAGAACGGGGTATCGGTTGCTATGATGGGGGACCTTTTGTTATACAAGTGCCCTATGATTGCATTCTTGTCCATTCCGTAGAAGGGGAGTTTTCCTGTCGCGATCTAAAGGATGACGGTCATTCTTGTAATTACTTGAACACCGGGATGGCACATAATCTCACCTGTAAGAGGAGGCCACCCAACGCCCAAGTATCTGACTCTGGCGATCTCTTCACTCCTTCCAAAAGTTCGGGCGCAAGAAAGTAAATGCTGCCGCGTATCAAAGACGACGTCGTCAGTGTCGTTTCAGGAGATTCATCCACCATCCTCGAAAGCCCAAAATCCGTCAGCATGGCTGTGTTATCATCTCCTATGAGGATGTTGTCCTGAAGGAGGATTGATCATTACAAGAATCACCCTTTGGCACGATCACGACTTACGAGCTTGAGGTCACCATGAACAATGGGGGGTTCACGAGTGTGCAGATAACGAAGTCCCACCACAATATCAGAGATCTAGATAAGCAATCGTGAGCCACATGCGCGCGGAATTACAGCATTTCATCTCACCAGTTTAAGTTTATCAACCATGTCGTTGGAACAAATATAATCAAGTGCATTACCCTGGTTTTGCCAGGATGACATGATCCATGCACTATTTCCCTGGAGTAGATATCCCTTGACAGACAATATGTTTGGGTGAGGTGGCAGATTTGAGAGTGGAACAATTTCACGAAATAAACGCTTAGATGAGAAAACAAGCTTAGTCGCGCATACATGCTGTTATAGGAAGTTGCCTACTTTTAAGAGTCGAACATAATCGTCCCCCTTGACATGAATGACCTTGATTGCAACCTTGACATTCATTGTGTTCAGTACGAAGAATGAGACCAGAGACTAAAAGGACGCACCTCCACTTCCTGACCAGCCCATGGATTTTGCGAATTCAGAGTGAACAAGCGTCCTTTCCATACTTCCCTATGGTGACCGCTTGCAACGGGGTTATCGCCTATCTTCTCCGCATGGTGCCTCACTACTTGGAGTCTTGCTGTTCTTTGAGCGGCTGATCGCTACAGGACGATTACTATGCAAGAGCTGGATGGACTAAATAGGTATGCTTACTAGATTATCATGTCTTTGTAAGCAATCTATATGGGGCAATCCCAATTACTAGGCGCTTCTCCTAAGCTGGCAGGTCGTCCGAGGCTAGCATGGGTGGAAGAAATGTCAAATGTGTGTTCGGCTTGCCGCTCCAGAGCAGCGTCGGCACAGATGGTGTGAGTGACTTCTCCTGACACCGGATGAGGATTTGGATGTAAGACAACATCACTGCTGCTTTGTGGTGATGGTTCTAAGTCACCATCAGCATCCTCAACGATAGGTGAATGAGGCCAGAGACGAGGGTGATGTCGGAGCTCGTTCGGCAAGGCGCTCGCCACTCTTGACGTGTCCGCGGGGTCAAAGGTGTATGGCTAACGGGGGGTTATATTAGCATGAGCCTCCAAGGGAGGGCATATCAATCACACTCACCTGGATGAATCCTCCCGCTGACCCGAATGGAGTTCCTACGTCCGTAACAATCTCGATTTTAAATATCATAAAACCCCATGCCCATGTTGGGCGTAGTGGACATTGTTGGATTTCGAAATTCGCCCGCTATAACTAGGGTGTGTATGTTAGATCTCATCTAATCACAACACGTGAAAATCAAATGTCCATCAACGTCAAGAGCAAATTTTTGGATACCCTTTTTTTTGCGGTAGAGAAAGGGGATCCGTTGTTCGACCAAAAAATTCCAATTCATTATGTCACTCATTCAAAGTTTATCGTTGTCCCAGCTCTTCAACCGGCCAGGTCATATTCCGGGCGTTCTCTGCCAAACCCTTTTAGGTCCGACAAATCGATGGCCAATATAACACCACCAAAACAAGATTCTTCCATGTCTCATACCTCACAGCGCAATAGGGACCAGACCGGTACTTGAGCTGTCATTCAAAACGAACCCCTGTTGAAGATATAGCGAAATTAGCGCTCAGATCATCTTTTCGAGCTTAATTGGGGCAATATCGACAACACTTCTTTTAATCAAAGCGCATATCTCGCGAGGAGAGGAACACTGCCAAAAGTTGAATCTTGACTTTTGGCGAGAGTATGAGTCACAAATGGATCGTCCACCTTACAGATGCCATGCCTTACGGTACCGATAACGGCGGTCAGATCAACGCCTGAAGTTCATAGTGCGTATGAGTTGATAACTACCGAGTGACCACGATCGAAAATGTCAGCGCCCCATGGAAGGCATAGAATCATCTTTGATTAATTGAAAGAGAAATAGAAGTACTCTCGGAAGAAACCAAGTTTTCTACGTAGAAGTTTTTCTACCCGGCGACATATGTCACCCGTGCACGACCTCACTTTCTCCAAAACAAGGGTGGCAAAAAAACCTCATACGTCCGATCGGCTAGGAATATAAGTTCCTCATGACATACACGAAGGTAATGGGGTTAAGCACAG
>WSUA01000326.1:5212-19074 GCA_019633455.1 Tulasnella sp. 419 | reverse complement strand
AGCTATTATGCTGATGTCTCGATCATCTAGCACATCGGAAACTATACGATGGGGGGATTTTACATTGTGACATCAACCCAGGAAATCTCTTGGTTCGAGTAGATGAAAATGGGAAGGTTTTAGAGGAGGTGCTTTTGGACTTTTGTTTGGCGGAGGATTTGACAGCCAGACGTCTGCCGCAAGCAGCTACGTAGCAGGTTTATACACAGGCGATGTAAAGCTGGAAAAATTACAGATGCTACTGTGTTTGATGTGAAGCTATGTAGGTAGCGCAAAGCACGCACGTTCCAAGCGAACCAGGCTGACTAAGAATTCGCTCACATACATACATCACGTGTAATAACCAAGTATATTAGATATCCAGTAAGCAGTAGAGATCTCGAGAATAGCAATAAACAAAGTAATAGCGCCCGCAGCAACCCGCCACCCGCCCCATTCGATTGTCCCCTCCATCCATTAACATACGTGAACAATAATGCATTATGCAAGTCGATGAATATCCTCAAAGGATTATGCGACAACTTGGGCAGAAACTGGCAGGATGTATGACACGCTCACAAACTTTCAAGGGCAAATGAAGAAGTGTATTGTTGAGTGTATAGATTAGGGTCGTCCAAGTGTTGTACTTGATTTGTGTTATGCTGAAGGAGAAAGAAAGGGTATACGCTACTTAGTGCGTACAGGTGATCCCTCATGTGGCGAGACAATTGCTACAAGTTCTTGAGTACCTCTATTGGAATTTGGCTCCAATTCTACGGAAACAGTGGCCTTGACAGTGGCTTCTCTTTCTTCAGCTCTCCTCAGGCTATCTGCGTACAGTCAGATTGTTCCAGAAACTGCCGTGGACTTTTGTTCTGTGACTACTACGAGTCCAGCAGCACAGAGCATGTTTCACGTGTAAGGTGTTTGCCGCGACTCTTTGATTATCAAACATTGTATATCGTTGTTTGTTCATCCCACATTCCCGCCAGCAGTCTTGGTTGAAATCTCCCTCAACCTTCAAAAACGCTCACATACACATAGAGAGCTACATCATCATTACGACTACACCATCCACGCATAATTAACGACTTATTCGATGCGTTATTCATTCATTTCTGCTGTGGCGCTCGCGCTTGCGTCAACATACGTGTCCACGGTTCAAGCGACTGCTCTCACAACACCTGTCGCTGCTAATCAACGATTGTGCTTCCACTGCGACGTGGACAGGGAAGGAGAAAAGATTGGGGTAAGCACGACTATTCGATGCACTTTATAATATGATATACTGACACCCGGGACCTAGTTCTATTTCGCAGTATGTCCGAGCTCTGTGCTACCGTAATGCCCGTAGGAGAAACTCACGACGCATCTCAATTTCAAATCAAAATACTAGGTTCAATCTGGAGGTTCTTTCGATATCGATTTCGACGTAATGGACCCAGCAGGCAAAATGCTTCTCCAAGGCAAACGCGAAAAACAAGGCGATTACGTTCTGACCGGTAATAAAGTCGGAGAATATACATTCTGCTTTGAGAATGATATGTCGACGTTGACGGAGAAACTTGTTGATTTTGATATTATGGTGGAAAGTGAACCAAGACGGGAGGCTCCGGCTAGACAGGGACAGATTTCGGAGAAGACTTCGTCTTTGGAGGAGAGTATTTATAAGTTGAAGAATTTGATGACAGGTATTGAGAGGACTCAGAAATAGTAAGTGTTGATGATGTGCGACTTGATGCTGGTTTGGTGTTTCTCACATCTTTCGTGTTTTATAGCTTCCATACTCGGGAGAATCGTGGTATTTCCATTGTTCAGGATACTGCAAAGTGAGTACATGATGGGGTCCAAATGCATGACTCTCCCTTACGACCGCATAAACTCTAGTCGCTTGTTTTGGTACGCGGTCCTTGAAAGTCTTGCTATGGTTGGAATGGCTATGTAAGTCGCTCCTCAAATATCTGAAAATTTGTTTCTAATCTTTCTTCCTTCTTTAGTGGTCAAGTATATATTGTCCAGACGTTCTTCACATCTACGGGTCGACGATACAAGGTGTAATCAGTTATGCATTTTCTATGACACTCATATTTCCTTTATAACTTCTTTCGCGCGTGAATACCTGTCCAACTATGTGCTGATATGTCCATGCTTGACATGAACGGATACAATTTTCTACCGATTGCGAGGCAATTTCGTGAAAGAACTAACTTGACGGATTGCGACTGGTTGTCATAGTACAGTCCCTAACAAGATCCAAGATAAAGTAGGAGATCTTATATAAGAACCCAATTCTAGCCCCTCTCAACTTGTTCGGTATCTGAATGATAGAGGAATGATCCGTCAGGATGTTTCGATCATGGCGATTGTCATGTTGTCAATCATGTGGGGTATCCAGATTCTACAACTCTGAAACGAAGATACTGGTACAAGAGATCATGAGTGCCTGGGACCTCATTTCTCAAGGTTGGCTTCAATGAATTCCCGCAGGAGAGCAATGATCTCGTCCTTCACCCCTTGGGGAATACTATCTGTAAAGTGTTAACTGGTTAAAATCTAGTGAATGTTGGGGAAGAAGAAATCCTGACTTTGAGCGTGAGGTGTAATATTTTCTAGTAAGGTCTTGAAGTTCAAGGAGTTTTGCTTCTTGGCATCCTCTGTGCTGCGTTGATCAGATATGTTGATGTCTAGTTCGGGGGTACTACAGACCTTTTGCACGGTCTGCAATGTCATCTGTCCACCCGTGCTCCGACAGCCGTTCTTTCAGGATAGCCGATATCCTACGATATACTGATATCAATTTCTTATTTTCACAAGCAACACCACTAAGCATAATCCGCTCACCTGTCCCACTCTTTGGTCTGAATGAGGCGCTTCATCATCGCATTCTGGAGTTCAGCAGGATCAGGTTGATTCTTCTGCTGAACCTTGGGAGCCATAACCAGGATAGAGAAGTGAGATATACCAGGAAGCACGGATGACACGAAGAAGCCGACAAGGTGGAACAAAACGTTCCAGCAGCGCATGAACATGGTCCCTGAATCACGTCGACAAATACACCCTGAAGTGTTCAAATTTCGACCACCATTTATTTCTCTCCTTTATCCCGTCATGAATTTCCGGGCACCAGCAGTTCTTGCTAATGCTGCACGTGCTGTTGGGCGTGTAAATCCTTCCGCATCGCGTCTTGTGGCACGTACATTAGCGTAGGTTCTTTAATCATACATAGACGCTTCTGCACTCAGCTAAACCTATGTCGCTTCTACAGTACGTTACCTCAACAGAATATCCTCCCAACAACATCGACTTCCAACTATCCCAAAAAACACTCGCCTGATGTTCCTCCCAACTCTTTGATCAGGCCGGAAATTCATCCTCGCACTCACAACATTCCTGTTGCATTATTGCACTTCCGTTCGCACTCTACTGAACGATTAAACTTCTTCCTTCACTTCGCACTTCATGCGGCATATGCGTTTGGAATACCGGTTTCTAGGCCCGCATTCTTGCCTACCCATCGCTCACTCTACACGGTTCCAAAATCTCCCTTCGTCCACAAAAGTGCTCAAGAGAACTTTGAGAAGAATGTTCACAAGCGGGCTGTCAAAGTATGGGATACTAATCCAGTAGTACTGCAACAATGGTTGAAGTACTTGGAGCATCATATGATGGCTGGTATTGGTATGAGGGTAACCAAGTGGGAACGGGTAGAGTTTGGATTTGGAGACCGAATAGAGGCGGAACTTGACGAGGAAATCAGGCAAACTTCTCAAAGCTATCAGCAGGAGATTCAAGAGATAGCAGAGAATATCATTAAGAAGGAACTTGAAGCATCCTCGAAAGCCAGTCTAAAAAAGGCGTTTACGTAGGACGACCTTATTTGGGACCACTAGGGAATTTGTTAATTATACATCATAATACAAAATCTCTCATGCTATACTCTAAAAGTGTGTGAATCGCGTTTCCGCGATTGCATTGTCGTGATGATATTTTGATCATACAAAATATTTTCTCGCGTCGAAGTTTGCTCCTGGGGAACTTCTTTCTCCTGTCCTGTCTTGGTCTTGACATAGTCATGACCACTTCCGGCTCATCATCCAACGAGCAGGTCGCCCCACCGGCAGTACAGCACGGAAAAGTCAATGGTCAAACCCAAAGAGAAGCTACTTTTGGTGCTCCGGTAGAGGAGATCAGTCCTCTCGGAACTCATCTCAACTTGAAGAGTGCTGTCTTTCTCAACCTCTCCGATACGGTTCGAAAGTCCAGTGTGGCACATCAGATCCACTAACTGAAATATTGTGATTGGTAGATTGGAATGGGAATATTCTCCGTGCCCGGCATCATCTTGCGCTCTGTTGGATCGATAGGGATGGCACTCACGCTCTGGATACTTGGCGCAGCTATTTCATTTGGTAAATGCAATTGAACTTTGGCTTCAAGGACATGTCAATAATGTTTATATGATTGGACAGCGGGACTGAGCATGTACATTGAACTTGCATCTATGTTTCCGAAAAGATCAGGAACAGAAGTTGTTTATCTGGTATGATTATTCATTATCAGTCGTTTGGAGACATATAACTTATTCAATTTGCAGGAACAAGCTTATCCAAGACCAAAGTATCTTCTATCGACTACTTTCGCTGTCTGTACCGTCTTGACTTCCCTGGCAGCTGTAAACGCAATTGGTACGTTTTTCTCAAAATAGCCGCGATGGCTGCAACTTAATGATCAAATGTTCAGCATTTGCACAATATGCTCTGTATGCTTTTGATGTTGCAGTCACTCCCGGAAAGCAGAAGATTCTCGCACTGGCATGTTTGACTTGTTCCATTGCGAGTAAGCTGCATTCTGCTTCAACCATGGTTGCACGCTCCTGATTGATCATTGCCTCGAAACCAGTCTGCGCTTTCTCTACTCGATGGTCAATCAAGATATCCAATGTTCTAAGTATCTTGAAAGTGGGATTCTTAGTAGTGTACGTGACGGATCTGATATTCGCACAAAAAATTTGACGTCCGCTTTTCCAGTGTACCCTGCACAGGCCTTGCCGTTCTTCTAGGACTTACATCCGCAAAGAGTCAAATCCACAACTTCAAACAAATCTTTGAAGGGACCACCTGGAACGGGAATGCCCTTGCTACGGGTGGGTGACTATCTTTACGCCTCTCTTGGCGGATGCTGATGTCCCTCTAGCCCTAGTGAAAGTCGACTACTCATTCTTTGGTTGGTCGAACTCCATCAACCTCTTGGCAGAGGTACCTGCTTCTGCAGGCACGAATCCAATTCAGACCCTCCGTCGTGCTGGCTACTTATCTTTGTGGACGGTTTCTCTCTTGTTTATTCTTGCCAATATCTCGTATTTTGTGGTCATTCCAAAAGAGCGAATGAAGGACTCTGGGGTCCTCGTGGGTGCGGTATTCTTCGACATTGTCTTTGGAGAGGGCGGATTCATCGCAAGAAAGGTTTTTCCTGCTTTCGTCGCGCTCAACTGCGTAGGCTCTATTATCGCTGGAGTAACTCTATATTACATTGTGATAGTCTTGGTCACTGATGCAAGTTTGATCCACCCAGACCATAGCCACCGCTCGTGTCGCACGTGAAAGTGGCCGGCAAGGCGTGCTGCCCTATCCTGATGTTTGGGCATCAACGTATCCCTTTGGGACGCCTTTGGCTCCGATCATGCTGAAATTTGTCTTGGTTTTCTTTGTCATCGTAGCACCACCAGGTATGCTCTTTTCTATTGGGCTTTCGCATCTTGATGGCTGATATCGCCGCCAATTCTGGGACACAGCTGGAGATGGTAAGTCCTACACTCTGGATAGTTTCCTGTAGCTGAAAACTGTTCGGCGATCCAGCATTTAACTTACTCGTCGACTTGTCCTCCTACCCCCGTACAGTAAGTGTCACCGAGAAATATCATGTAACGTCGGTTCGCTGATTCCAGTCATCAAGATATTTGCGGTTCTAATATGCATTGGGCTTGGGATCCTGCGCAAGAGACGAGCTATTAAAGGAGAGGTTGCCGCACCTGAGATTGTTTACAGAGCATGGGATGGTGCTGTTAATCTATATCTCGTGAAGAGCATCTTAACCATAGTAATGCCATGGTATGACTGCTGGTTTTTCCCCGTCTTAACATACTCATTGTCATCAATATAAGGATTCCTCCCGCTAATGGATCTCATTCAGGGGATGTGAGGTGAGTATTCTCAAGGTATCCTGGAAACCACCTTGCGAGCTGCTCAATTCCATCTCCGTCAGCTTATGGTACGCAACCTATTGCGTGTTGGGTCTTGGGATCATGGCACTTTGTGGCATTTACTACTATGTCTGGATCATTCTGCTTCCACGACTCCGAGGCTATGAAATTGTCGAAGAGACAGTTACCCTACCAGATGGAGCTGTCACAAATCATTTCACTCGGAAGTATATCAATGCGAAATCAGGTGCATCAAGTAATACAGCTCAAGAGCCTGCACCAACAGAAGCGACTCCTTTACTCTCGAGCAGCTAGGGGCTAACTTGATGTTGCTTGGTCTATATACTGTATATATGCTAATTAAATTGGTAGAACAACGCCGAGAGCAACACGAGAATCTCCGGAAGGTATAGAGTCCATGTAGCGTAGAGATATTAGCAGAGCACATATTACAATGTCTGCGAAACGAACATTATCCAGAAATGTGATATAAGTGTCCAAACTAAGATAGGATATTTGAACACAATCAACCACAGATTCCGGGGTAGATCCTATCGTTGACATCCTTGGGGATCCACCCATGCTCCAAACCAGCAGAGTAGCTCCATTCGTCCGCCTTTTCGGTCTGTAAGGAACGGTCTTAGGTGCAAAATCGGGTTTGAGAAACCAATGAAGCCTCATACCTTCCATGTCCAATAAATCCAACCTTGACCCTTCTCGAATGAAGTGACCTGAATTTTGGATGTCTAAGTCAAGACCACTACAGGAGGTATTGTATGTCATACCTGAGCTTCCCAGAATCTCCTCAAGAAGTCCTTGTATTCCCTGAAGAAATGTGAGCCATCACCCGTGAAAGCGGCGCAATCTCCAAGCTTTGATGAGCCGGGGTAGGTACCGTCATACCTAAACAACATGTTAGCTGACAAGGACTGCTCATTTCGCGTAATAGCTGACCTGGAGCCAACACCTCGGCCGTTGAGGTAAGGAGCACAATCGTAGGCTGCAAGACTCCATTCTCCCACAACAGTCCACAACGATCCAGCAGATTTAGTCCAGGATTCGATCGTACGGCCACGGTTACAAATAGATTCAATGTGTTGATCCCAATTACGCGCAACTTCTTGATTGGAGAAGACTTCATAGATGTGCTACAAGACAAGACAAAAAACGTGAGCCATTACACAACAAGGCAGGGTTTAGGAGACGTACTGTATCCATAGCGACTCCCTCGAACTGGGGATAGTTTGCAAAGTCGTTCCAGTAGCTGAGAGGCTGGAAGGCGTCATGGATCACTTCAAGAAGATTTCCTTGCTGGTCATTGCCGAAGGGGTAGCGAATCTATACAGCGGAACCCAGATCAAAAACTCGTGATTGAAACGGAATATCGTTGGACGTACATTGCCATATGAATCGTACCAGAACTGTCGCGTAACGCTGAGGACATCCTGACCATAAAATCCAGCGGGCTCGTTGAGAGGGGCAATGGCAGTGACATGTGGGTATTCTTATGAAAATAGCAAGCCATTTACGACCCATCACATTATATGAATTAAGAGTTCAAGACTTACTGTCTTGTGAATACTCCGCTGCCAGCCTTTTGATTATAGCACTCGTACGGTCAACGTTAGATTGGTTTGTGTGCCACAATGGGTATGATTTCCTTTGCCCCGAATTATCGAAACTACCACCAACAAAGAAGTCAAGACGCTATCATCACCGAACCACGATAATGAGTCACATACCCGTTCTGGCTTCCAGGTGCACCATGAAGGTCGATCCAGACCTTGAGGCCGGCCGCACCAGCCCAGCCAATCGCTTTCCTGAGGTACGCATCTGCTCCTTTGTGATATGGTTCACCCGCAGAAGTATCATATGCCCAATAACCGATGGGAATTCGAATGTGGTTCAACCTAACAAAAAAAATAGAGATGGTGGTGTTAGGTCGGTGTTGTGATAGGTTTATGTGATTACCGAAACGTTTTACCCCGCGTTTTTAATGGCCCAAATATCTGTCTCGGTGATCCATGTTTCCCAATGTGCGACTAGTTTTGCGTGGGCAACTTCATACGGTTGGTACTGACAGAACGTATACTCGTCCACAATCGCGTCGTTTCCAGTTTGATCAAAGAGTGATGGAGTGATAAATGGCTGACAATTGATCGAACAAGGTCAGGATGGCTAACGTCAAGCGCCTAGTCGAAAACAGTGACGTACCTCCAAGACAAGCCAACCTCCCAAGTTGACACCTTTCACGTCTTGGCTGCCGTAGGGAAATCTCAACGCCGGACCTCGTTTGGCGAGACTCCTTTCGGCGATATTCGAAGCCGACGCGTCTGTAGCGTTCCGTCTTGCGAGTTGTTCACTAGAACGTTCGCGACGAATCTGCTTGTGTCGATGTGCAGACCATATTGAGCTAGCAGAGGCTGTTAATGGTAAGAGAGCAAATAAAAGAGTGATCGCAACCATTGTCGACAAAAGTGAAGTGTCGATAAAATAGAAGATAATATATCGATCGATCAGAAATGAATGTGGCTTGTAGTGAATGTGACGTAAAGAATGGTATAGAGAGAGGACAGGTTAAACGATCTCTGAAGAGGTTTTGTAAACCTGCCTAAGAGATATCGAGGTAGCCCGGTACTTGAAGTTGGTTGAAATCCCCATCCTTTTTCTCCACCCACTTATATACTACTCCAAAGCCGAACATCAATGTCTCTTGCTCTTATGACGGCAAATCAAGCCTCCTTGGCTACAGCGGGGTGGCTTTCTCCGGCGCAGGGGGCTCAATAGAAGCGTTGTTAACATCATAGCCAAGCACGGTCAGTTCCCCAAAGTCGGCTTCAAATGATATTCAGGGGAGATCGCAGTCCATCTGTTGCACACACACTCCGAAACATGGGTATCCAATCACCTGGAAGTATTAAGTGGATTTGAAGAGAAAGCAAGCAATAGACGTAAGGTGTGAGACAGGAACGGTAGTAATCGTTGTTTTTCGTAAGAAAAAAAGAGACATGAAGAAAATAAAGTCGTGAAAGGTGCGATTAAAGAAAAGACAACGAGACGAAAACGGATATCAACAATGTTGCGAAAGACACAATCATTTTTTGGCAACGTTTCCAATCCCTAACCAAAATGGGAATAAACAATCTAATCTTCCTCATGTGGGGCCTCCTCTTCGAACTCTCCTTCCTCGTCGACGCTATAGATCACATCGTTAAGTAATTGAAGAAGATAAAAAGATTAAAGGTCAACTTACGTGGCATCCTGGTATTGTTGATACTCCGCAACCAAGTCTTGCATGTTGGACTCGGCTTCGGTGAATTCCATCTCGTCCATTCCTTCGCCAGTGTACCAATGCAAGAAAGCCTTTCGCTTGAACATTGCTGTGAACTGGTCGGCAACACGTTTGAAGAGTTCTTGAATAGCTGTAGAGTTGCCAATGAAGGTGACAGCCATCTTAAGACCTGAGGGGAAAAACGTCAAATCGTAATTCGGTGAAATCTGACAAACTACCCACCTCGAGGAGCGATGTCGCACTGAGCTGTCAAGACGTTGTTTGGAATCCATTCAACGAAGTAAGCGCTGTTCTTGTTCTGGACGATTTGCATTTGGTCCTCAATGTCCTTCATGGAGACCTTACCACGGAAGTAGGCAGCAACCTGAAATATACCTCTTCAGCGAATACTCCTAAAATGAAAAAAAGAATCAACGTACGGTGAGGTACCTTCCGTGTCGTGGGTCAGAGGCAGCCATCATGTTCTTGTTATCGAACATTTGCTGAGTCAACTCTGGGACAGTGACAGCACGATATTGCTGCGAGCCACGAGCAGTGAGAGGAGCAAATCCAACCATGAAGAAGTGAAGACGAGGGAAAGGAACCATGTTGACGGCCAATTTCCTGAGATCAGAGTTGAGTTGACCAGGGAACTATGGATATCTTTGTCAACATTTGTCCAGTTTGACATCCCAGAAGTACGTACACGCAAGCATGTTGTGATACCGCTCATGACGATGGAGACCAAGTGGTTGAGATCACCATAGGTGGGTGTGGAGAGCTTCAAGGTCTTGAAGCAGATCTCATACAAAGCCTCGTTGTCAATGCAGAATGTCTCATCCGAGTTCTCAACGAGTTGATGGACGGACAAGGTGGCGTTATATGGCTATGAAGAACGGTCAGCTTCCGGTATGATGACGTTGAAAACGAGGAAAATTACCTCAACGACGGTGTCGGACACTTTTGGTGAGGGAACAACGCTGAAAGAGCACATCATACGATCTGGGTAATCCTCACGAATCTTGGAGATCAAGAGAGTACCCATTCCGGCACCAGTACCACCTCCAAGAGAATGCGTGATCTGGAAACCTATTTAGGCAATCGAGAAAATTAACAAATATGAATCTTTTTAATTAAAATCAGGGTTCACCCACCTTGGAGACAATCGCATCCTTCCGCCTCCTTGCGAACGACGTCGAGTACAGAATCGACGAGTTCAGCACCCTCGGTGTAGTCTGGATTGGGAAAGGTCACGAAAATTAGGACGCCATCACATACCAATAGGCTGGTTTTACTCACGTCCTTTGGCCCAGTTGTTACCAGCACCACTTTGTCCAAACACGAAATTGTCGGGGCGGAAGAGAGTTCCGAGAGGACCAGAACGCAGGGAGTCCATAGTTCCAGGCTCGAGATCAACGAGGACGGCACGAGGAACATATTTGTTTGCTGGGGTGACAAGTCAGCAAAACATACAGCTTCGGTATGGTGTGGTTGACATACCTCCAGTGGAGTTGTAGTAGACACTTATCCTTTCGAGCTGGAGGTCATTAGTGCCCTTGTAACTGTAAAGAGTGGAAGGATGTTGAGAACGAACGCTAGTACGAGAGTTTACCAACGTTCACTCACATGCCGTCTTTGTCGATACCGTGCTCGTCGGAGACGACTTCCCAGAATTTGGCACCTAAGAAGAAAAAAGATGGCCAAGGGTCAAACACGTGTTCGGATGGGGAGAGAAGCGCAAAAATGGGTTGAACAAGGCGCGAATGTGATTTGTACGTACCGATTTGGTTACCGCACTAGCAAAGAAGAATGCGAGTGGTTGGTTGGGGGAACAATGTGCTGAGTTGTTTTGAACCAAGATTTCAATGATGACTGAATACATACCTGACCAGTCTGGAGGTGAACAATTTCGCGCATCCTGTGATAAACAACACATCGTCAGCTCTTGTGTCCTCGGAGATATCCTCTCCATCGCGTCGATCCATGTATGGCGAGCATCAAACGCGATGCAAAAAAGCGAGCAAAACCCCATTTTGAACGCGTTTTTGCAAACCCCAAGGAAAGATGAAGCGATGGAGAGTGATGATGAGTGACTCACGTGTACTTTTCGTTAAAAGATGAGACAGAAGATGGATTAGGTGGAACGACTTTTGAGTGGGTCGAGGGTGAAGAAAAGAGAAAAAAGAGAGGAAGAACAACAGAAAAAGCGGACTTGATGGTTCGTGTTCGGGGGTCCTCGCTTTTATCGGCTATCTTCTCCGCTTATTAGCCCATGGTCTGTGCGCACTTTTCAATCTCAGGTCTTTTTGCAGCAAATCACGTTCAACAGCGACCCTGCTCATTCCGAATACATTACTCAAAAGGTGACAAATGGGTGTGATGCACGTTGGTGGTCAGTCCTTGTATCTACAAATGATTGAATACTGTCATAGCAATAAATACATCAATTGTCATTCAAAATCTAATTTCCCGTAGTTTCCCCTATGGAGCTATTACGCACCACCCACAGTCGACTCACAGTTGATAATACCTGACGATCACATCATGGCATCAAACCCTCTCAAATGGGGCATCCTCGCTACAGTGAGCTAAGAGACTATCAAGTCACATGTCATGGCTCACCCTTTTGGCAGGGTGGAATCGCCCAAACGTTTGTAACCGACATACTCCAAGATCCCAGTATCCGCAACGCAAATGACATTGCACATAAAATAGTCGCTATGGGATCATCTTCCTCGCTCATCAAAGCACAAGAATTCGTCACCAAGTTCATCGCTCCTTTGACTACGACCGAGCGAATCTCCTCCTATGGATCATACGAAGAATTGGTAGCAGATCAAAACGTAGAAATCGTCTATGTAGCAAGTCCACAATCCCACCATTACTCAAACGTAATGCTCGCCTTGGAAGCTGGTAAACATGTCCTATGCGAAGTAAGTTATACTTTTTTGATGTGCATCCCAATCTTCCAACTAACGTCATCGCAGAAACCAAGTATGTTCCAGCCAACAAATTCCTATTCCAAATGCTCATGACTAAACACCCAAAAACATCCAGTGACAATCAACGCAGCTCAAACAGCCCACCTAATGAGTATAGCCAATCATAAAAACCTATTCCTGATGGAAGCCGTCTGGACACGATTCTTTCCCGGCGTTCTCGAGCTTAAACGTCTCCTTCATTCAGAACGCATCCTAGGAAAAATTCACCGGGTCATTTCCGATTTCTCCCTTAACCTAACCCACATTCGAAATTTCCAACATCGACTTTACGATCCTACTCTTGGCGGAGGTGCATTGCTCGATCTCGGATTATATCCCATAACATGGGCCTTCATGACCCTTTTCGATGATCCCGATAACCAGGTAAACGGTCAAAAGATCGCACCGATCGTACATGCATCCATGATTTTAAGTCAAGGCAAACCAGAAGATGGATGGAAAGGACCCGTTGACGAGAGCACCTCCATCACGTTAACATTCGAGAAACTTCACGCGACTGCAGTCCTAACAACAAGCTTACTCTGTCATACGACTTACGGCAGATCAGTTCTTATCCAAGGTGACAAGGTACGGTTAAGTCACAACCTCTTCCTACCCCTTAAACCAACTCTAACCCTGGCCGATCGATTTTCCAACTTTCCAGGGAGATATCATCATCCCATCGAGCGCACCTCGTCCCGGATCTTACATCCTCCAACTCAAAGGTCAAGAACCAACCACAGTTGAGATCCCAAATGGAGGCCTACATTGGCAGGCAGATGCATGTGCGCGTGCCATTCGATCAGACAAGACAGGCACCGTAGAATGTCCTATGGAAGATACTTTGGCAGTCATGACCGTCATGGATGCAGTGCGCAAACAGGGTGGATTAGCTTTCCCAGCAGACTTGGAAGCAGTCAGAACGTGATCGTGTTGATAATACAGAACGTATGAAAATGAAGATAGGAGGTACATTTTTGAATTGATGGAAAGCATGAGGCTAGTATTACACAGATGGTGACGAGTGCTATGGAAATGACGTATGGGGATTTGAAAAGGGGGAAAGAACACCGAAAACACACAACAAGACGTTGATAGCAAAGTCGAGTACGTGTATGATAAATGAGATCAACACGAGAACGGTAGCACCGAAAAGGCGAATAGATGGCGAAAAAACTCATGGAAAGAAAAGAAAATTCAAGTGAGTGAGACCATAGAAGGAAAGAGTAAACCAAAACAAGAAGAAACGACGGCGAACCAGTAAAGCGTTCAAGGAATCACTGAGGCAAAAATCGTGGATTGTCAAAGTAGCATGCAGGCCTTTGGAGTGGAGGCGATGAGGAAGAACTTGAGGAGGTGAATCTCGACATCGTCATCATCGAACCGTAGGATGACGCCTCGTTGGAGCTAGAAGCACCTGACATTGGAATAG
>WSUA01000325.1:0-18210 GCA_019633455.1 Tulasnella sp. 419 | reverse complement strand
GTTGGAGAACGAGAAGGATTCAGAGAAACCATATCTAATTCGCCCAGGAAGACCTAATCTTCCTCAAATCATCCAGAATGCTGCCATGCATGGAGGCACTCTTGGTATTGCAGGTAGGTCACTGGGATGAAGACTTGAACAGCACTTAGCTAAAGCCTTGGTGTTTTTCGTTAGCATGTGGACCTGAGAGCTTCTCCTTCGATGTTCGCAACGCCGCATCTGACGTTCAACTCAAAATTGCACAACAACAAGTGCCAGTTCGTGAATTATGGCTTCATACCGAGACTTTTGGGTAAGGGAGACTTTCTCCAATGACCACCACTTGAGACTGATTGCAATCATTGGTAGATGGTGAAACAACGTTAGCTTGGTTTTACAATTATTCGGTCTACGTAGCGTAGCTTCAAAAATAAAACGTCGCGTACGGCGATTATTTTTCTCCTCGACGTCGCTTGCTTGACTTTGTTGCGATGGCTCCTGTGCCGTGTATTGCTGGCAATGTCACCCAAGAGGAACCAGTGATTTGCAGAGCATGACAAAACCAGATGTATTTGTGGAATGCTTATCGCTGCAAGAGTTTATCATGCAGCGGGTTAATAATGGATAATATCATTCGAGTGAATTTGAGCTCTTGTCCACTCAGAATACATTAATTACAATCCAGTCATCTGTAGGTCAGCTTAGTTAGTGCTTATGTATTATCCCGTCAACCACAAAGGTTGGTGGCCTTGCTCGTTGCTTCCGTGTCTCATTGGTTGGATGTGAGTCTCGCTCGGGAACAAGTATATTTTCATTCTCTATAGATCACAGTTTTGCAGGTCTCTGGATGAGAGGTGTATGCTGTGCATCGACAACTGCTTTCCATTTTTCCCTAATCCCATCTACCAGCCAGTCGTATATAGTGAGCGAAAAGACGACGCCATCTTCAGTCACTCGTCCATCTGGGGTGATCCGACCGAACTTTGGTGGTGGATCACCGGGTGCTGGGGTGATCACATCATAACACTGATCAAAGTAAGTAAGTAATTTTCTAAGGGCATATGAATAACATTACACTCACCCTCATGGTACCTTCCTCGACTGGGAAACCCTTTCGATGTACGGTAAGACTACGTATGTTCTCAGGGATAACCCTCCCTGTTGCTCTGACACACCCCAAACCACCTTCTGAGACGGGATCTAGGACGTAAGCATGAGACAGATATTCTGCATGGCCAATTACGTGTGTCCTTCGAAATTTCGGAAAGACTTTGACCTGAAGGATTTTGATATCTCGCGTGGTCTGGGTTGGGTCACACCCTATACTGACGGAAGTGCATCAGTAAAAGCCATGAATCATAGTTGAAGTCATAATTTACGCGATCTGCCCTGCAAGTTGCTCCGAATGCTTGTCAATGATAGCGAAGAGAAGAAAGTTGGTCCGGCGTCGCTGAATTTCGAGATAGATCAGCGTTTGCCGTTTTTCAGCTGGTGACAAGAAAAATTAGTAGCCTACTCTTCGTAGGACATGAAGAAACCTACTGTATGGTTTTCCGGCGGGATAAAATAGGGGATCTGCGCCGGGAGTAGAAAACGCCCTATGTAGCGCATCTCCATGAAGAGATGGCTGAAGCAATTCCAATATTTCAGCCATCTTCTTAGTACGGACAAGGTCAAACTCACCACCATTGGCTCTATACGGACCAGATGAGTTTCTAGAGTTTTCTGGGGAACCGGGATGACGGTATTCAAATCATACTGTTCCGGTGGTATGTTCTCGAACAGTTCATCATCCTCGGTGGGAATGGACCTGATAGGTGGCCAAGTGAGCGAGCTAAAGAATCGTGGGGTTGGAGGCATATTCGAGAGCTGAAATTCTCTCAAAGGTACTTACCACCTAACTATATGTTGTGCGAGGATGACACATCGCTGCAATTTCGGATTCCATTACCAGCCCGTGACAACAAAGTTTGTAATCAAGTGGTGTGAATTGGCCCATCGTGGTTCCGTGCAAAACGTCGTATCTTACCTGAACCATAAGGAGGATGCAAACTGGGCATGATCTGAAAATCGTGAAAAAGTTTTCTTGATGGCATCCCACTTGAGGGAGCAACTCAGGAACGATCGTCTGCACTTTTTTCCGAGAAAAAAATATCGGATAAGGAAACAATTCGTTCACAATGAGTTGTTTTGGACCCGAGCCAACCTCGGACCTTGATGGCCAGCACGTGATTTCTTGGCATAACAGTATTGGCAGATTACATAAGTTTTTTAGAGGCGGCGAAGTTACAATTTCAAACTATGCCGTCAGTGGACGCACTGGGGTGTTACTAGTAGAGGGACAGTCCTTTTGGGCTTCCAGAGGGCTCGGGTGGGATACCGCAGGAATATCCCCCGATTGAACCATGTCTCTGGTGTCCACCTCCTGTTCGTCAGTTTTCTGCCTCTGCTGCTCATCAACTGCATCCAAGTCCACTTGGTCCATTAGCACGAATGCTACCAGAAAAGCGGCTGAAGCTAAACTTGCGCTAATGATAAATATAGTGCGGAAAGCACTTTGATATGCTGATCTGAGCAACTCTGATGTTGAGTCGTCAAGCATGCTGAGGGATGATACCGGGTCCGCTATTATTTGCTCTTTGATGATGGTGGGCAAATCTGCCAAACGAGACGAAAGAATGTTGTTGCTAAATGCAGTAAGATGAAGCAACAGCATTGAAAATGATTCATGGGGTGATGGACCCACAGTATGCTTCCTGCAACAGCGAGTCCGACTGTGCCACCAAAGTTACGGACCAAGTTCCTGGTTCCCGTGGTCACCGAGACGTCTTTTCGATCCACCGCTGCTTGAACTGCGATTAAAGCACTAGCAGGGAAGGCTATAGGGATCAAGAAAATATATACATTCCTCAAATTTTACTTACGGTTGAAAAGTTTGACCGATTCCAATACCAGTTAATAGAGAATATCCAACTTGTTTACCTACGGATGATCGAGTGTGCAGGGTGGAGAGGAGACCCAGCCCGATGGACCACAGGATCCACCCGAATAAAATAATTTCCTATCAAAAGGATCAGACAACAACGATTTGGTATTGGCACGAAGCTACCTACCCGATATCTCCCTGTCCACGTGATGACTAGTCCACTTGCCGTTGATACAACAGCTAATGAAAAAAGTAAAAGGCTTTAGTATCTGGATAATGCGAAATGCTGAATTGACAAACTCATAACTAGCACCACCGGAAGCAAAAGTATACCACTCTTTGTGGCAGAATAGCCGTAAAAGAGCTGATAAAACGTCGGAAGATAATAAAATTGCACGATTGCACACCAGCCATTGATAGCATGCGTGATACATGCGCCACAGACCATCTTTTGCTTGAAGATATAGACTAGGTACTTGGTGAGTATTTTTTGAGATTGAATATACCAAGGACACCGCTTACGAGGTAGTGACGGCAAGATAGCACCCTTCCATTGCCATAAAATGAAGGCGACCAAAGAGATGATTCCAAACACAAGTGGAAGGATTGTTTGTAGACTCCCCCAAGGATACCTAGCTCCGCCCCAGGTCAAAGAAAGCTATGCATGTCTGTTAAAGGCATGGTTTATATCGAGTTAACAAAATATATTTACCACCGTCAGAGCGGAAGTTGCTACAATAAGCATAGACCCGACATAGTCGACTAGTCGGAGTTTCCTATTTGTCGAATCATCAGCAGAAGCTACACATTGGGAAGATGTACCATGACTCACTTTTTCCATTCACCCTTAGGTGGTTTCGCTGGTATGATCAATGTAACGATAATTACAGAAACTGAGCTAAGGATGAGATTAAGGCGAAAAATCCAACGCCTGTGAAGGATTTATCAGTAAAGGTCAGACCAAGTTGGGGTACGAGATTTACCATGATGCTTTATCACTGAAAATACCGCCAATTACGGGGCCAATACCGTTTCCTAAGGCGACCGCTGCACCCTAAATGAATTCGATAAGCCGATGTCCTGTTGGTCACCGCAAGTTGTCCCAATACATACCAGAATGCCTTGGTATTTGCCTCGCTCCCGAAGACTAACAACATCTACAAAGTATATGATGCGGATCGACTATAAGATAATGACATGAATGTGGAGGTAGACGAACCGGTAACTATCACCTGCGCCACGGTCAATAGTCCACCAGTACCCATCCCTGCAATGGCACGCGACACAACTATCTGTGCAAGATTCTGAGACAATGAAGCGCCAAGCGATCCCATGAAGAATATTGCAATTGCAGAAAGAAGCACAGACTTCCTTGACCATATGTCGGCGAGGCGGCCATAGATGAGCTGAAACGCAGTGGCCGTACTACATTTAAGGGTTAGCAATGACGCTACGTTTGTCATGTTGCGGAGAACAGCTCACACAAATCCTCCTGTAGCAATCCAAGTAACTTCATTTCCGGCATTGAAATCAGAGCTAATTGCGGGAAGAGCAACGGCGAGGCTGGTTTCATCGATTAGGCCAAAGAGACTGATGGTGGCAATTCCTAAGAAAACCTGTGGAGGACAGATAAGCTGCAAATAGATACCTCGTAAGGTACAATTGGCTTACTATCACTATACGTGCAGGAGAAAGAATATTGGTCTGATCATGGACAACAACAGCACCCATAGTAAAAATGGTGCGAAGGCAGGTGCAACCTCGGATATGGTTTCCGTTTGAGGAGATAAGTTATGGCGAATTTTGAGGAGAGAGCTGCCATCCATTTTACCGTGAAGGTTCTCCGCTTGGTGAAGTTGCGTTTGCGAGGTCCTGAGTCAAAACAGCGCGGCTGAGAACCGTCACGTCATGTCACACATGTGACGGAAGCCCTTTTGTCACATGGTTCACCTTGAATTTTTTCACAATGACGCGATGTCCCCGAGCCAACGACAGCGAAGGTACACTCTTTTTTGCCTCCAAGCGATTCCCGAGCATCTTTCATCTTCCATGCATCGGCTAAAGCATACCAGAGCAGTCTTCCCCCGGCGTGTTGGTAAAATTTGACAAGCGTTCACGTCTGCACACCCTAACAAGCTTCACTACACCACAGCTTCGTTTCTTCCGAGACACACTCGCTAGATGCTGTACTTCTACCACACATAAAGTCAAGGGACTCGTCCAGGAGTAAAGTCGTCCTTAACCCCCAAACTCCAGACAAGTTATGAATCAAAACAACGTATTCTCTGGGAAGAACTCCCTTCTAGACTACTATAACCCTGACAAAAACCCTCCCACCCCAGTACGCTAAATAAACTTCTTGATAATCCTAGCTGACAACTAATCTCTCGATTCATCTAGTTAGTGGAGATACCTGAACACCCGTTCTCAGCTGATGGAGTCCGTATATATGCTAAACTCATGTCATTCTTACCAGCGACCAACATCAAGTCACTTCCAGGTGAGCCACTATCCCGGAGCTTGTTAGACGGCATACTTATATCATTGCAGCCTTGAACATGCTGCAGGATGCTCAGGAAGATGGAAGACTGAATTCGAAGACAAAAGAAGTTATCGAATATTCCAGTGGCAACACTGTCATCTCCTTGGCTATTCTGGGTCGAATAATGGGTATTCCAAACGTTCGAGCCCTAATTTCAAACAAGACCACCGATGAAAAGATCAAACTTCTCAGGTTCTTTGGCCTAGATCTGTGAGCTCGAGCTTCATTACTTTCCTTCGGTCATTCCGTTCTGAGAAAGTCTCGCAAAGAACTCTATACCCAGGTCCATCTCAACCTCAGCCTTTCGATCCATTGGGGGGGATCCGTGATGCCGTGGAACTTGGCAAACAGCCCGATACATTTACACCGAATCAATATGATAACGACATGGTGCGTTGAACACGGGAACACCATATAATGATTTATTACTGATTTTTTTTTTTTGCTTCAGAATTACAGAGCGCATATGCGGTGGACTGGTCCTCAAATTATACAGCAATTACCTGACATATCCGCGCTTGCATGCGCGGTTGGTACATCAGGTCAGGATGACTCCATCCATTCTCCAGATCCTGAATCTAACATCACTTCTCTCAATTTCAGGAAGCATGACGGGCACTGGTCTATACCTAAAACAGCAGAAACCAGGAACCGTCATCGTCGGGTATGTATGAAACAATCTTCTTACGAGAAGCATAATCCTAATATCCTTGCTTTGAAAAAGTGTATGCACTGCTCAGGGTGATCGTGTACCTGGGCCACGAACTCTAGAACTCCTTCAACCCGTGGAATTTCCGTGGAGGGAATCAGCGGATTGCGTCGAAGAAATCGCGTCACCGGAATCGTTCGCTATGGCGATGGATCTCTGCCGTATGGGCATACTCTGCGGTCCAAGCTCGGTATGTGTTGAACGTAAAGACTTGCCAACGCCCGAGTTGCTCATCAAACTGTAAACCAGGGCTTGGCACTTTGTGGTCTATATTCATTCCTTAAACGCATGAAGGAAGAGGGCAAACTGGACTCACTACGAAATGATCAGGGCCAAATACCAGGTGAGTTGAAACATTCCACTGTTTTGTCGAAAGCGCTTCTGAGACACGTCTATGAATAGCCGTGTTCTTGTGCATGGATGGTCCTTTGCAGTATATGTCAGAATTTTTTGACAAGATTCCCGAGTCTCTTCTCAAGCCCATCAGGAACTCCGAGCTTCTCACCGTCGACACTTATCCATACCTTCCGGCATGGGAAATAAGTCCTGAACAAGCTGACGAGATCCTCCTCGGTTCGCCATCCCCAGAATCTACACGACTACCCATAGTGATTATCGACATCCGACGTCGCTCCGATAGCACGACACTTCCTCTTACTATCCGCCAACGTTCTGGCACATCATCCGCAGCATCAATCCTGGACCTGGACATTGGCGCATATCCAACTGACCCGAATCCCTTCTTGGACCCCTCCACAATGGTCTCCCAGTGGAATGCATTAGATAAGCGACTGCATAACCCAGCAGATCCAGTTTTCGGCGACCACAAACTCAAGGGCAAGATGGTGATCTGCGTATGCTACTCGGGTGGCACCGCTAGGGCCGCTGCGCCAATTCTGCGGCATCGAGGACTGGAGACATACAACGTGATAGGGGGATTAGAAGAATGGTGTCGAAGCAGCAGGGTCGTTGGGATTGGGAGAAACCAGTCAAACGTGAAAGATTCACCGGTTCTCGCCAAGCTATGAGGTTGCCGAGAGTAATTCTCTTCGTCCTCTCGGAACCTCGATTCGGGGTAATTATCTAGGTGCCTTCGGTAGGACTAATTCGTAGTTCATATGTATATTATACTCTAGATTTAAGAGATAAAGCAGTCCCAGATTTGTGATGACGTGACATTATCAATCTTCATACATTGCAGAAGAATCTTGTACAATCTTACTATCTATGTGTAAAGAAACAGTCAAGCTCGATAGAAATGAAGATACAGAGGCTTAAATACTGTAGACGCAGTCAACAAGCTAGCACTAGATATGGATGTTACTTCACGCCCCTATATGAACAAAGTTGATCCATCTCTCTATTGGGACACCTTTTGTCTTGAGCTTTCTGGTAGCATAATTCAGTGCTTCTGCGGCATTCCTGAAATTAATTTTTAGTGCATCATCAGATGAGTAAGAAGCCTCTTCTCCATCAATTATGTGTCGATAGACCTCTCCGGCAACAACAGGCCCATCAGGATCTGCCATTGCATACATAGTCCCGATGACACTCTTGAATCCACAGAACTGCAATGCAGCGGCCAAGTGAATGGCTTCATCAGGGGCCCTTTCATCAATGGCAGCAGTGTGGCACGCCGCCAAGTATGCAAACTCAGCATGTGGAAGACGCTCTGGAATAATATCCAGAAGTCTTAGCGAATGATTGTGCAAACGAAAGTGATACTCGAACGGCTGCGAACGATTTTGGTACCCATGACAAGCAAAGTGAACCCAACGATGAGTGAGAAGCCCATGCACAACAGCCTCAACAGTGCCCTCATCATCTAGAAGGAGGTCAACTGATGGCATCATTCGTTGGATTTGGGCAATCTCATCAGTAACTCCTTCGATTTTTTCTTCTTGAGGTGCATTTGGTTGGGCAACGAGGAGAAGCCTTGGTGATGGTGATTCTGCGGAAGTATTCTCCTCGCTTGATGCTCTAATGAGAGCACTCAGAGTAGGAGTATAAGATGAAATGTAGAGATCGGGAAGGTTGGGTTGATTCCTTTTATGAGGGCCCGCGGCATGAAGAGGAAGTGATGCAAGTTGTGATGTTGGACACCACCAAATACGAGATCCCCTCCGCACACCCGCTCGCTCAAGACAGTCAACAACGTGCTTTACTACATCATCCCACAAGCGCCTCAGTATAGCGATAAGCTTTGATCTCTGCACCTGGCCACTCCGCATCATAGCCACTTCGCCCGAGAATGCAGAAGCGAGATGATCAATGTCCTTCTTTCGGACATCTCGCAAGGGAAGTAGTATAGGCTCGAATCCATTCCGTATAATGATGATATCCGATCGATCAGTGCTGATGTTTAGTGATTATAACTGGACCATGACTTGCTGCCCGTTGTAAGACTGAAAACGGCGTGGGTCTGAGGAATGTCTCGAAACCTTCGAGACTTCGGATCTGTTTTAGCGTGGCCTCCCATGCTTCAGAAAGTTCGCGATATCTCTTCGCGTCATCTTCTATCGGGTGATGGATACCGCTTGTGCCAATAGTGCCGGAGCGGGAGCGGATTGCGGACGTCTCAAGTTGCTGACTAAGCGCCAAAAAGCTAGCTGCTAAGTCGGGATTGCCAACTTCAAGATCCTCCAGAGGTGCACGATACCGACTTAATTGGGACCATAATAGGGTTCTTCCTTGCTCCAAGAGCTCGATTGCTAATTTGCAGTCCCCAGCTGAGAGAGCACAAGCTACTGCGTTTTGAACAAGAGAGGGAGGGATGGACTGGAGCATGTTGAGACGTGAAGTGATGGCTGGTGTGATGAGTAGGTAGCGGTTGGCCAATTCGAGGGCCTTCTGGTAGGCGTACAGCTGCCATGTACCGCTTGCATGGATTGTCCATATTGTTGCAATACGCAACCGTGACAGGACACTCGCTGAAGAGTGTTCAACCCCTCGTTGAAACAGCTGCATGGCGTCATCGTATCTGCTTCCTTGACCCGAAAGCCCGCTAACTGTGATGTAAAGCTGAGCCAAGAGACTCATTCGATCCGCAAGGGCAGGATGACTCGTGGCTTCACCAGGATAGCCGCTCTCCATGGCGCTAACAGCTTCATCCAAGTCTTTGATGTTGCTGAATAGTTCGTAGCGGGAGTGAAGAGATGCCGAGAGAAGCAACTCAGCCTCCATGTGAAGTCTGGAAGAAGTGGCTGGAAGCAGACGACATGCTTCTCGGCAGTTGGTAATCACTTCCTCCAATTCCTGCGGATCCTCGGATTTCAGGTAACGAACAAACAGGCAATTGGCGTAGTCCACCAATGCAACTGCTCGGAAGGGTTGTTCTGGCGACAGTAGAGCCAAAGCACGCCGATGAAGATCAATTGCTTTGTCCAACTGCTCGGGGTGGCTAATTTCCCACCCGGTTCTCATCGAGTCCACCCTGAAGCAACTACCGAGCTGCGATAACGCTTTCCAAGCGTCGGGACTTCCCTCCGGTACAAGGTCTATTGCCTCCGTGATGTGCTTAATGGCCTCAGATATGTCCTCTGGATTGTTTTCTTGTGAGAATCGAGCAATCAGACAGGATACCAAATTGCGTAGCGCTTCGGGCCTATCGGTGGGGCCCAAAGGACGGCATACAAGAGCCTGACGACTGACCCTCATAGCTTCCTCCATATCTTCTCGGTTGCCTTTTTGATCATATCGAGTTAAAAGGCATGCTATAAGGTGCGAGAGGGTAGTTGAGTCTGGTGTTCCAAGAGATAATGATTCGTGAAGTAGATGAATGGCTTCCTCCAGATCGTTTTCGTTGTATTGCTTCCAAACTTGCGCTAGCAGGCAAGACGCGAAATTACTTAACGCCATTCTCCGCGCGGGATGTACTGCGGGTAAGAGGTTAAGCACTTCTCTCGCACAATCGGTTGCTTCTTCCATATCCCTCTCATCACCCAACCGCTCGTATCGAGCTGCGAGACTAACTCCAAGATTGCCTTTGCTGACAGGGTATTGTGGATGCCCTATGGGCTCTAGTTCCAGCACTTTTCGATAGTACTGAATAGCATCTTCCAAGTCTTGGAGCGCGGCAGTACGATGATATCGACTTGAGAGGCAGCTTGCGACCTGACTAAGGATGGTACAGACGTCTACGCGACCTGGCGGACACTCCAATGCTTCTTGCCCACACTCAATTGCCCGCTCCAATCCTGTGGGATCTCCTGTATGGTTGTAGTGAGCCTCAAAGCAGCTAGATAGATTGATGAGTGATAATGGCCGATCCGAATGTCCATGTGGTCGAAGGGAAAGGGCCTCCACATTGCGGATGATAGCTTCTTGAAGTTCACTAATGTCTCCACTTTCTTCGTATCGTTTTTTCAGAACTCCACCTAGGGTATTCAGTATTTCGAAGTGATAATCAAGATCCACCGATGGACAGATTACCAACGCTACCCTGCAGTAAGTAATTGCTTCATCCACATCCTGAAGGTTATGTCGCTGTTCATAGCGTTTACTGAGACAAATCGCGAGATTGTACAAAGCAAATGTGCTATGCGAGCGGCCCCATTCGACCGTGTGGACGACGATGAAGGCGTGTTGGTAATACGAGATGGCAGCATCGACATCCTCTGATGACCCAGATTGAAGATACCTGAGCATCCGTTTCTTCGCCTTTATTGTGCGCAAACGGTATCGAGTAAAAATATGTATTGCTGAAGAAAGGAAATTTTGTATTGAGTAAATTGACCCACAAGTCCCGGGGGTGGATATGAAGATACTCACTAGTAAAGACATAATAGAGGCACCATAAGATGAGGGCCACCACCTGGAGAGGAAGGGTAAGCAGGGTGATCAGGATGGTGATTGGGTGGATCCTTGGGGTAGCTCGTTCTTCTGTAGTATTGGCCAAGCCCTCCTCAGACGGTGCAGTATATTCTTCTGGTTGAATAGTTGCGCTAATCTAAATAAAAGAAGCATCGTTGATGAGCTGCAACATATCTCCGATGATTGGGTGCATACCTCGCGCGGCGGGTGAGCGCTTTGGATCACAGGTTGCGGGTCAACTGCTTGGCCCACAGGCCCCTGATCACACTTGTATTAGTCAATTAATTGTGAGAGGAACAACTGGCACTCACAGTCATATCTAGAGATAAATGGGCGGGGGTCATGTGGTGAGGGTTGGAGAATTCCAGAGCTAATGGTCTCTGCATTAAGCAGCGGATGGTAAGAGTACTATAGATTTCGGTACAGGTTAGATCATTATCATTGTCGCCTGTAATACCTCTGGTCTGAATTCCAATCGTTTGCTCAGTGTAGATAGGAATATTCAACTTCAACGTGGGCGCTCTAGCTGAAAAAATCTTGAAAAGAGATGTTTGAATTCATTGGATGAACAGCCCACTCACAATTAATATTGACGTAGCTCTGGACGGGGATCAGTAGGACTGGATGGCTGTCATCAGCCTCTTGAAGAGGAATAGGGGAATCAATATCGGTTGGGCCGAATACCCTCATCTGTGAATATGTCACCCTGCAAAGTGACCAAACAAATAACGACACCATTCTACCCGTTTTGGCTAAGAATTACAATCGTTGGATTTCCTGACCAGTGCGATGATTGCTAAGCGCAAAGTAATCTGGCTTACGTAATGCTTGACATTGCTGACGCGCAATGAGGAGGTTGGTCAGCAATAAACTCTCAACGGGGAATCAATGTCTTCAATCGCGAAACATCCATATCTGCATCGTGTCCATCTTTGCAACGGAGTCACCAACGACAGGGATATCACACCGTCCTTTAGGTTTGGCATGGATATCGTAAAATTCTACTTGTCGTTGTCTTTCGGGTAACCAAAGGTAAGCTACTTTTCCGCGCCTAAGCCGGTAATACTCCTTGCAATTCGCGTTCAGAACATATCCAATACACCCATTTTGGGCACTCCCATTGTAGCGTCCGTATCTAGAAGAAGTGTCGGAATGACAGGGATTGAGATTCCTCCTGCTTTCGTCTGAAACATCTCGATACTTCAATGCATCTCAGAGGATTGAATGTCTCACTTCGTGTCCCGGGTTCGCACGACTTGTCAAGAATAAAAGGGCACGTAGTGTCTGAGCTAGTAAACTAGACCTTGAGGTCAATCGTCGGTATGTGGAAATCCCTCATTGTTGCTGCCTTGGCTTCAGCAGGTATTGCTGGCGCTAATACCCTGGTCCCTCTATGGGGTCAATGCGGTGGAATGCTTTATACCGGGCCGTTGCAATGTGAACCTCCCAATGTTTGTGTCTACCTTAATCAATGTAAGTTATACGGTGACAGTCCTTTCATAATACGAGCCTAATAACGAGGTCGATTTAGATTATTCTCAATGTCAGGTTTGTCCTTCCCATTTCCCACTTGGAATCAAGCTCCTTAACTGACCTCCAATATACAGCCACCTTCTACCCTTACAGCAAAGCCTTCAACCACGTCAACTAGCTCGGCATCTGCTAGTAGCGGTTGTACAGATCAGGGACCGGGTAAATGCTCTTCGTCAATTTCTACGACGACCAAGGGTTCCCCCGCGTCCTCTTCCATTCCTACCAAACCACCCCCTTCATCGTCTATAAGCTCTCTCAACACGAACTTGTCTGTTAGAGGCGTAACAACTACCAAACCAACATCGACACTCTGCACACACCCAATTCCTCGCCCCACTAAGCTGACAGCAATCTACGTATGTCATCCTCTCTACCCGATTGACAAGGTTATTGATTCGCCTGTTTCAATTCAAACTTTTGATCAGTCCCCTATTGGAGGATCACCAATTTCCAGCTTCCAAGTAGCCAAATCTACGGCGGACAACTCCGCCTACTTGGCCCAATATGGCCTTCAAGCTCAACTCTGGGAGTACATCACCAATTCTGCCACAGGAAGTTACCTCCGTTACAAACAATACGATCCTTGCAATCCACGTTATTGGTATTTCTCCCTCTCCAATACAGTAACAACGGCCTCTTATAAACGCGTGGTATGGTCATTGACCCAACCCACAACATCTGAGGTAACTTGGCTGGTATCACCTGGTTCGGTAATCTCGACGAGTTCATCCAGCCCCTTTGGATCAACGTCGACATTCCTCGCCTGTGGTCCTGGATACGAACTATACCTTCAAACAGGGGTTGACTTGCCGCCCGGAGTAACATGTATACAGACTACTCTGATGCTACAAGTGTAAAGGCCAATACTAGCACAACAACCAAGGCTCTTGCAGTACTATAATAGTAGAATTAGTTGCTGTCCAATAACTATGTCTCAAAGAGTCGAATTGAACCCTATACTGTTGATTATGCTCATAAGGATGACTAAATTCATTACAGGCGCCCGCACTTTCGACAAGTGGTGGGAAGCCATGAATTGCGTTGTTTATGCCGTCGTGTTTATGGGGTTAGCCGATTTCTCTATTAGTCCAGACAATCAGCATACATATAGATGATCTCAAGATAGGAGAAAAGAGGAATAGGTGAAACAAGGTCATGCTTGCCCAATCAAGGTGCAGCGAACGGAAGTTGTCGGTCGCAAATTCCGCCGGCATGTCTTGGGATGCTGGTTGATTAATCTGTGACACGGCAGTAGCCGCCGTCTCAATTGCTGTCAACCAGGCGGTTGGATGTCGGGCAGATCCTGAAGTGAAGGGGAGACTTGGAAAATGGTTGGAAGTCGATTAGCTCTTCAACCCTCACACGACCAATTTTGTGGAACCTAATAACACATCAAGGGACAGATAAAATTTTGATCGAGAACCTCGTACTTCGACGCAAGATATTTCTGAGGCTTATGAATAAGAGCTGATCGAATCGCCCTAAAATGTACATCGGTATCTCAATCTCGGGTTCACGTGTCGTGTACATTCAACTAGTCCCTGAGATAGAACGTGGAAATATTTGTGTTGTTCCTGTTTATTTGTGCACAGAACTTGAAGTTCTATTCGCTTTCGCTCTCCTCCCTCCCTCCACGATCCGAGCATTCTGGAAAAATAGAGACACGGCCGCTGCTAAGTCCCCAAACCTAATCCTCATCCCGCACGTCAAATTCAGGACACCGCAACTATATCTCATTTCCGCTGTCGGATCAACATTTCCCTTGGTTTTGATACACAATATTAACGTGCCCGGTGATCCCACGTCTAGTCAACGACTCTGCGAACATGTACTAACTGGTGCGATTTACTCGTTCTCTAGGTTCTCCGCACGATGAACACCACCGGTCCGCTATCGATATCCTACCATGCCAAGATAAGCCAAGAATGTACCTAATTCCGTCGAAGTGCCGACAAAGGGCCTTAACCTGGTACACCCGAGTTCACTTCGTGATGGTTTCCTAAAATGACCCAGAATCCGATGACATGCAAGATACGAGGCACCAAGCATATCTTCTTCAAGTTCTTCTCGTTAGGAGCTTCCCGAGACCGGCTGGTTAATTGGTCAAACGAGGCCAGTCTGTTCTCCTAGTGGTCGGTGCCTGTGGATCACTCCGCGGGCTCTCTTTTCGGCTTATGGTCTTACGACCGCAAATGGCAGCCTAGGGCAACGTTTTGTGCGTATAAGAAGCATACAGTCTCTGTCGTTCATCTGCAAAGGACAAAGTCGTCTTTGCTTTCTATCTCAAGATGCGTTCAGCTCTCATTTTTGCTTCGGGTCTTGTAGCAGCGCAACTCGCCGGTGCTCAAACTGTCGGACCTCTTTGGTCTCAATGTGGCGGCGAGGGCTGGACTGGCCCTACTATCTGCGAGGCAGGTTATGTCTGCGTTTATATCAATCCATGTAAGTCAACGTACGACATTGATATGGGTTCAATTACTGATTTCGAACAATTGCAGTCTACTCCCAGTGCCAGGTTGGTCATCAGACACTGTTCTTTATACAAGCTGACAATTGTCCATTGTACAGCCTCCTCCCAAGCCTACCTCTTCTGCTTCTTCCACCCCCGGAGTAGCCTCCAGCGTCAAGCCAACCTCTACTTACACGCAGCCATTTACCGTCACGACGACGGTTACAGTTACCACTACTAGAGCCTGTCCTACTGTCCTAACACCCTGCCTGTCCAGTTCGACATCGACGAAGCCTACAACCACGTCGACGAAGCCCCCAGCCACGTCGACGAAACCCTCCACCACCTCCACCAAACCCAACAGTACAACTTGTGGCCATTCTTGTGGTATACCAACAAGCACTTCGACCAAACCACCCGTCACCACAACCATAAAGACCTCATCATCCACTACTTGTACCAGTCGCAGAGCACTTCCGACATGGCTCTATCCCATCATTGTGAGTTCGTTTGCTAGAGTCATCGCTTTCGCATCCGGTCTGAGGTATCTTCATTTCGTGGATTTAGTCACCCATCGATGGACTCAAGGTCACGAAGTATGAGTTGGCTCAGCTCTCCAGCGACAGGGCTGCCCTTGCTCCTAAAGGCGTTCAATCCGACTTCGAATACAAGACTGACCCTATTCTTGGCAGTTCAATCATTATCAGACCCATTTTCGACCCATGTAATCCTCGTCTATGGTACTTCACCATTGATGAGGCATATCCATTCTCTTACAAGCCTCTCTACTGGACCGAAGGACCCAAAACAACTTATTGGTCAATCGCCCCTGGCAAGGAGTTATCTACCGCCGAGAGGAGTCCCTACGGAGCTGTGGGAACCTTCCTCGCATGCGGTGATGAGTGGGAGCTCTATCTGCAGACTGGGGATGATGTTCCTCCTGACGTTTACTGCGAGAAGACTACGCTTCTTTTGACTGGATAGGGGACTGAATGTTGAACGAATAGATAGAACTTTGAAATTCAGATTGTTAGGGCAATAATGTTGTAGCCTGTAGGAAGTAATACAAATTCATCAGGTTTTATGCTCCTTCAGTTGCACGGAACTTAGTAAAAGTGCTGCGTGGTGTCTACGAGCTCGACGCGTCCGTTCCTTATGGTTTCAAGCAAACCTTCAATCTACCGTATGGGAGATTAATCCGTTAGTGCATCTCGAGCGAGATCGAACATACTCAACAGTATAGCGTGGATCATTGCTATGCGAAATGGTTATCGAACAGCAGCAGAGATAGTTTACAGAAGTACTTCCCCCTTCTCTCGCGAACAGAAGAATGGTACCTCCTTCCTTTCGTTCTAGGTATTCCTCGGGCGTTCTGTGGTTCCTGAGTCTCGTTTCACGTGCAGTCAGTTTTCCTAACATAGAACGTGGTAATTTGTCTCAATGTTCGATTTGCTCGTGAACATGGCCTCTGTTCTCCCGCCATCACAGTTTAGGATATACCTCACGGCCGCCGTGTATCCAAAGCTAAGCCACGACGACCCACGTCAATAAACAATCAATTGACATCTCATTTGCCGACGGAACAACATTCATCTCAGTATCGATTGCACATCTGGACCTCTTTGTGGACATCAATTTGGGAACGCTCCCCCACATCTAGTGAAGAAGCCTGTCAGACGTCTCAATCTATCTTCTTTTCTCCAAGGTACAAACTCAGAATTCAGCGAAGATGTCGGTCCGCTATAATGTTTACTACCACAGCATGTCAAACCAAGAGCAAACAGCTTGTCCGTGTTAGTACCGACAAAAGGCCTTTCCAGGGACCACATTCAGCTTTGACGAATTATCCCAATACGGGTAAAGAATGGTGAGGCACCAGTAATTCTTCTCTTTGACTTCTCACGAAGAGTAAATGGAGGTCAAACGACTACAATTCTTTTCTCCTAGTGGTTGGTGCCTGTGAATCACTTTCCGAGATGTAGATCTGTTGTACTTCACCCTTTATGGCTCTTGGGAATGAGCAAGGTGAGTTGGTGTATAAAGAGGGCTCACATTATCAGTCTGATATCTTCATAGAACGAAGTCGACCTTGCTCTATACCTCTAGGATGCGTTCAACTTCTATCTTCGCTACAGCAGGTTTCCTTGCTGCTCAGCTTGCCAATGCCCAGAGTCTCGCACCTTTGTGGTATCAGTGTGGTGGCATCTACTACAAGGGCCCCATTGAATGCGAGCCTCCTGGAATCTGCGTCTACATTGACCCAAGTAAGTGGACCCGATTGAAGGTTTATGAAGTTCTGTGAGCTAACTCGTATTTCTAGCATATTCTCAGTGCCAGGTTTGCCCTCTGTCTCTCGAACTGATGTTCACGTAGCTGATGTTATCTCTTATAGCCAAAGGACTACTTCTACAGTACCTCTAGAGTCGGCACTGTCAAGCCAACTGGAACCGCGGTCACGATCACCAAGACCGAGACGGTGACAGTGACTAGCACTCTACCTTGCACAACCATTTCAACCCGGTGCATCTCTTCCACGCCTGTACCCACCTCTAGCACTAGACCTCCTGTCTCGAGCCCTTACTCGAGCACAAAACCAACCGTCACCTCGTGGAGCACAGACAAGCCGACCTCCTCGACAAGGCCAACGGTCATTACATCCAGCACGAAGCCACCCGTGACCTCGACCTGACCTCCACCAAGCCCACCATCACCACCAAGCCCACTACAACTTACAAGTCTTCGACGTCAAGCACAAAGACTTGCACCAGTACCACTACTAAGCCTACTCCTACATGGGGCGGCCCAGTTATCGTAAGTTTCACTTGATATTTCCCCTTAGTTATGCCTGATAGATATGCTAACCATACAATACCTCGGTGCTAGTGCCCTATCGATGGAATCAAGCCCTACAAGTTCTTGCTAACTCAGTCCGCGGACGGAAAGGCGATCCTTGCTGAAACGGCAGAGACCTACGATTTCGAATTCGCAGCTGATCAGATCTACGGAGGCCCATTCATCATCAAGCCTTGGCCACCCCGTGATCCATGCAATCCCATCAGATGGTACCTCTCAATCGATGAAGCCTATCCATTCTCCTACAAGCCACTCTACTTCACTGATAGTCCCAAGACTGATTACTGGTTCGCTGCTCCCGGAAAGGAGATCACTACCGCTGATAGGAGTCCCTTCGGAACCCAAGGCACGTTCTTGGTTTGCGGTGATCAATGGGAACTCTACCTCCAGACTGGTGATGAAGTTCC
>WSUA01000323.1:10520-23801 GCA_019633455.1 Tulasnella sp. 419 | reverse complement strand
AGCCCGACCGAGGGCCTGACAAAACTGCGAATTACTGTAGTAGAGACGAACCAGTGGGTGCACCCTGTAGTATACCGACAAGTATACCGACATGAGCGCCGGCGCGCCGAGAGAGTTGATATAAAAGGAGGTTGTTGATTTGTCTAGAGGAAATGGTGGGAAAGAGTGGTTGTAATGCAAAGGGACGATCGTTTGTCGGAGTGAGATCGGTCTCGACTCTCCTTCCGCATGAATGTCGCCTTCCGTATGAAATGTCGCCTGGTGCCTCGTCGGATTTCCGCGGGCAACTGTCACTGTTGTCAACTGATTCGATCACGATTTGGACCGATCTTTTACCACCGTTTCCACAACCATAACGGTGAATGCCCATGGCTAGTGTTGCCGCGGCCCGACCCATCAGCCGGGCCTGGGTCGATGGTTGGGTCCACGGTGGGTCGTTGCCTATACGGTCAATAAGTTGGCCGTCGACCCCGACATGCACCTATCGAAAAGATCGTATGAAGTGAATCGTACTCAATACGTCATCATCGCATCGGACCTAAAGCCGAAGAATCTGCTAGGGTCCTCAAAATTAGCTGAGTCTGAATTGGGAGAATATCAGCAATCGAATTAAAATTTGAACCATTGAGCTCAGCACGATCCGCCATCTCAGCGTAGGATAGCTCACTCAATGCTGACTGTACGACGTATTGCACGACCTTCTAAGGCTCTTGCTCGGGCTCTGGTGGCCGGAAACCCTCCCTTTGTCCGTGTTGCAGGTGCCACGAGGGCACTTGGCAATATCGCCCAAGCCGACAGAGTCAGCAATCTTCCACTCTGCGCGTATACATGGCTGACGGTTTCCATTTCAACTCGATAGGACACTATTACTCGACTTTTATACAGCATCGGCACCAAACGTGAAGTCGAACGATATCTCCGGATCTTCACCGCCTCATCGAATCCATCCCAACCTGCCAAGTTTGCCGTTATCAAAATCGGAGGAGCCGTATTAGATCAATTAGATGAGCTCGCTCTAAGCCTCAGCTTCTTGTATCGAGTTGGCCTCTGTCCCGTTGTCCTTCATGGAGCCGGACCCCAACTGAACGAGATTCTTGAAGCTGAAGGAGTGACCCCGGATTACATCGATGGTATTCGTATTACAGGTATGTTGTTCTACCAGAATCAGTAGAGCACGGTCCAACACGCCTCATTTAGATGCAAAGACGCTTCAGATCGCTCGCCGTGTCTTCGCTGAAGAAAACTTGCGACTCGTCAGCGCTCTTGAGAAACTTGGGACTAGGGCTCGTCCCATTGTCACAGGAGTTTTTACTGCCGATTTCCTCGATAGAGAAAAGTATGGTCTTGTGGGAAAAATTACTCGTGTCGACAAGAGACCCATCGAGGCATCTATAACGGCCGGAGCGCTGCCAATTCTCACGAGCCTAGCGTGGTCAAACGAAGGCCAACTTCTCAATGTGAACGCCGACGTCGCTGCTGGAGAACTTGCAAAGGAGTTGGAGCCTCTCAAAATAGTATTCTTGAATGATAAAGGCGGGCTTCACCACGGTATCACGGGTGAGAAGATTGATGTCATCAATCTCGATGAGGTGAGGAATCGTTACCAGAGGTCAACAAAGGTTGCTAAATACTGTCTGATCCAGGAATATGATTCGTTGATGAAAGAGTCTTGGGTTAAGTATGGAACAAAACTCAAGATCCGGGAGATCAAGGAGCTTCTCGACCATCTTCCTCGGACATCAAGTGTTGCTATTATCTCCGCAGACAGTTTGCAAAAGGAACTATTCACGGATAGCGGTGCAGGTACCCTTATTCGACGGGGATACAAGTTGTTCAAACAAAGCTCTCTCGACGCAGTGGGACCAGATCGCATTCGCCAGGTGATTCACGACAGGGATCCTGACGTTTTGGCTGGCCTTCAATCGGTTGCAGGGGTTCTTACAGATCTCAAAAAGACCCCTTATACCATTTATGGAGACGAGCCGTTTGATGCTATCGCTATAGTTAGCCATCCACCTGGCGAGGTCCCCGTAATGACCAAATTCCTCCCCTCTCGCAACGGAATCCTCAACGGCGTGATCGATAATGTGTTCAATGCTATCAAGAAGGATCACCGCAAACTGTTCTGGACAGCCAGAGCAAACGATGAAAATCGTGCTTGGCACTTGGAGAGGGCAGATGGTAGCTTTACCAGAGCAGGTCGGAGCCTATTCTGGTACGGCATACAAGATATTAGAGAGGTTGAAGGAGTCATCAAGGGATTCGAGGAGAAAGGCCGGATTGAACGCATATATCTACCAGTTGGCCCTCCACCACCAAATCGTTCTGCCGCTCCCTCTCCCAGCAGCTCAACGCCACCAACGGGGACCCGGGGTTTCTCTACTTCCGCCCTACGTCCTACATTGACCGGCCAAGCACTGGGATTGCACACCGGAGCTTCTCGTGGCTATGCAACGGCTATCGAACCTAAGCGTGTAGCTCTCGTTGGTGCCAGAGGATTCACTGGTCAAGCATTGATCTCTCTGATTGACAACCATCCCTCTCTCGCCCTTTCGCACGTTTCCTCTCGTGAGCTTGCCGGAACGAAGCTCAAGGGCTATAAAAAGTCGGAGGTTACCTATCAAGCACTTACTCCCAATGATGTCAAGTCAATGGAGGAGAACGGAGAAGTAGACGCTTGGGTAATGGCCTTGCCAAACGGTATCTGCAAACCCTTTGTCGAAGCTATCGACGGTGCAAAAGGCAAAGGGGTCATTGTCGATCTAAGTGCTGATTATCGCTTTGAAAAAGACTGGACGTATGGACTTCCGGGTGAGAGGATCTGAATATGTATTCATGTAGTTGTACGAAATAATTCATTTACGCTGCTTGTTATCATGTGTCTGTCTTGGTAGAACTTTATTCCCGCGATGCTCTCAGATCGTCTAAACGAATCTCAAATCCCGGTTGCTATGCTACCTCAACGCAATTACTTGTAGCTCCATTGCTTCCATATCTCGATCCAGTCACGTACCCAACAATCTTTGGAATTTCGGGATACAGCGGTGCCGGGACGAAGGCGGGTCAGGTGGACGAATCTGGCTTGCCAACAACAGTAGCGAAAGTCACAGCTGAATCTCTGGGTGGTGGCGTAAAGACATACTCCCTCACCGATCACATCCACGAACGCGAGGCCGGGCACCATCTCAGCTCCCTTCTGCCCCCAGGCTCAAATGCCCAGTTCAAGCTAGCTTTCACGCCCAGCGTCGCTCCTTGGTTCAGTGGGATTATTTCGGTGTTGTCCGCCCCACTCAAGGATTCAAAGCTTCGAGCATCGGATATTAAGCAGCTGTACTCAGAACGCTACAAGGGCGAGCCCTTGTTGAATGTATCAAATCTGAATGACGTAGTAGAACTCCGTGACATCGAAGGGAAGCATGGGTGGAGAGTAGGTGGAATCCAAGTTCATTCATCTGGAAAACGTGTAGTGGTGACGGTACGTATCTACGTTTTTTTGAGTGCCATCTCTCCTTAACAAGATTCGAATGTATTTCTAGGGTGGATTGGATAACTTGCTGAAAGGCGCAGCTACTCAGTGCGTTCAAAATCTCAACCTCAGTCTAGGATTGGACGAGTTCGCAGGCATCCCCGTTTCGTAATCGTCAGGAGTTCCTGGTTTTACCAGGCCTGGTGATCTAAAAGGACCGAGTTATTAATCGGGTCATCACTAGTTTGTAACCACGTCTCTCAGGAAGGCGTCCCTGCACAAAACCATAATATAATTCTAGTTGCTTCAATTCAAACAAATGCTACCAGGTGTGTATCTATGCATGAACTACAGGAGACGCTTGTGAAATCGTCATCTACTGTATATCAGCCATGCCCCCCACTGTTTGAGCCAAATTATGTACCATTTTGTATGCCGCTTCCGATGTGGAGTCAGAGATCCAGTCCTGAACGATCTCAGGATGACCTCCCTTGACAACCATGACGACAGAGGAAGAAAGACCAACACCAGCGACCCCATAGATAATATCAAAATCTGTGTTGTCGAGCTCCTTCTCCATGCTTTCGACGAGCTCGTGGTGTAAGACCTTTCTCCCCATTTCCTCGTTATCCCCAGCTCTACGCAAGGCCACCACAACTACAACGCTATCCTTTTCACGAGCCAATTTGACCCTGAGAAAGTTCTCTGCTGCACTTCTTACTTTTGGTATGTCAAAAGCAATTCCGTATCCTTTGTAAGATGGAAAATGGTGGTTAAGAATTGCATTCCAAAGCATGTTTGCGTTATCAGAAGTGGTTTGGGTGGGAGAATCTGAAGTCTGGGTTAGATTTCGAGCAATTTGAAGAGTAGCCGTATCGTATGCCATTATTCTTTGGTGGATAGATAGAGATGTAAGGAGGTTTAGACCAATCCCTGGACTAGATATATACTATATATATTGCACAGATGTGGATGATCCACGACGACGTCATTAGGTACCGCTCGCTCCTCCTCCCGCAGATCGATCAATAGCAATATGGAAATATATTGCTTCTTGGTGTCGCTCCAAACGCTCTCCGCCAAGCAATCTCGTATCAGAAGAGATATCGGGCATTGGGACCGAACCAATGATGACATTATTCAATATGAAGCACGAAGTCATTTAACAACTATCCGAATTACTTGCTATGCATCTTGCTCTCGCCTACATCTGACTCTTGGAGCAATTATGATACTATTGTGCTCAATACTGAGTGGCTGCAAGATCTAAATCCGGATGCAGGGGCTGTGGGCTACTCGGTGCTTCGCCTAAAAGCGCAGTGCACAAAGCATGACAAACAGTTGGCAGTGCTTCGATTTCAACGTCAACCGCCTGGTTATCACCTCCCCAGCAACCAGTCCCCGATAGCTTAGTGAGCCCACTCTGACGCTCTTGCTAATCGTAACTTACACCCAACTATACGAAATTAGACGTTTGACTATAGATCAACGACATGTAAGCATCTCTTTCATTCTCACCCCCTCAAAAAATCTATGCAGCGGAGCGCGGTATCCAGTCCATGCTCGTGTCACAGAGACGAGGTTCTTGCACTCCCCTGCTGAAGAACTTGGCATCTAAGGCACTACTTCTCATAGGTCCGAACCATATGATCCTTATGTCCCTCGTGGTGGAGCCTCCTCCAACCCAACTGGCGATCCACGACCAGGAAACTCGAAAACAGCCGCTCTCCAAGCTGATATCGACCACACCGTCGGTATCATGAGAGATAACATTACTAAAGTCGCAGAAAGGGGAGAGCGCTTGGATAGCCTTCAGGACAAGACTGGTATGCACATACATGACTACACAACTTTAATGAGGGCTCATTACGATACAATGCGATCAACAGATAATCTTGCTGTCTCAGCTCAAGATTTTCGACGTGGAGCAAATAGGGTGCGCAAGGTACGCTACTAGTTTGAGGTTATATCTTCATTTCTCAGTAACTGATCACCCACCAATAGAATATGTGGTGGAAGGACATGAAAGTATGCCCATGCTTTAGTCAGAGAGCTAGATTTTTGTGACTGATCACACTTTTGTGTAGATGCGTATCATTATCGCCGTTGGAATAGCCATCCTGCTTGTCATCATTATTGTCCCGATAGTTAAGGCAACCCAGAAATAACTGTAGTTTTAGCCCTTATCAAGCTCTCTAGTTTTATCTTGATATCCAGCTCCATCTTTTGTCTATGATATGATATTTGCATCGACAGTGGTGTCTACGTTATCAACGGGCTTAGGTACGCTAGCTGCGGCCTATTCGGCCTGAACATGCGTTACTCGTTCTGAATGATTATCATTTTCCTCGCATCACCATCTTTGGGTGACTATGCCAGGAAGTAGGCGATGCTTGCCCGTATTCCGAGACGTGCTGAAACCAAAGTCACTGCTGTTTTCGCATCCCATACCGCAGCAGCTTTTGACAATTATGGGTAAGCAGGTAACCTACATTAGACCATTTATCAGCCCGAAACTCATGTTCAGCAGCATCATTCTAAGTGATAATGGCATACTCATGAATCGACATCGCTTTTTAAGAATAGGGTTAAAGTCATAGATATGTTCTTTGATCGAAAGATTAGGGGTTGTAAAACCCAAGATGGATATCAAATGAAGATAGTCCCAAATTGAATCGAGTAACTAGTTCATTTGCCATTATGAGTTGCACCTTGAAGATCAGGTCACCTTGAAGATCAGGTACGGGAATCAAGACTCGCTGACCTCAGCATGATGAATCAGCAGGAACCCCTCTCTCTTTGTCTGTGATTCACCCGATCTAGGCGCACGCATCCACACATTGTGGCTAGCGCTGGCGAGTTTCATGTGTAGGTGGTTGACTGAACCAAATATGTCGCCCTCATAATAGCATTCGGTGCTATTGTCACAATCGAACCTGTTGTCATATTCGCCTCTTTTGCACAGTGCTCGTCGCATGATTGCATACTGCTCTGCTGCTGAGCTACCAACTGATTTTCGAGAATAAGACAATCACAGCTAGGATTAATGGAACAACTGATGAAGAACGACATTCGTTGAATTTGATCATTATTCTCCATGAGACATATTGATTACAGTGGCTCAGGGATATTGTCTGAGAAAGCTCGAGGAACTCCCCAGTTTGGTGTGACGCCATCACTGTGGAAGTACAAAGGCTGCACCATAGTGTAGCGGTTACCATCGCAGGCACCATTAGAGTTGGCAGTAGCGTGATAGACATTGTATGTAGTCAACCTATGGGTAAATGAGAATTTGCCAAGCAATACGATGACAAAGAATAGCTTACCCGTCCGGTGAGTTAAAGAACCCATTGTGTCCTGGTCCATAATGACCATTGGCAGACGTAAAGTGTGGTCCCGTCTTCGTCCACGAAGATGCCGAGGTGACAGTTCCGCCATTGTATTTAAGAAGTCCAAGGGAGTAGCTAGGACTCCAGCCTGGGAAGAACGTTAGTCAAAGATCAGGTAATTGGTTTTCAGTGCTAATAGCTTACAGAAGGAAGCTGAGAATGCAAGGTAAGTTACTCCGTTCTTGTACAGAGGAGCAGGACCCTCGTTCACTGGTGTCGAAACCCTCTCCCAGCTGTTTGTGGGCTCACTCAAAAGAGACCTAGCAGTGATCTAAGTAAGCGGGGGTTTCCCATCAGAAAATAATGGTTTTACCTGGAACCCAATGTGTAAGCATTACTCATTGGGGCGATGTAGAGAGATTGGAGGTTGTTGGGGCTGAAAGACGAATAAACAAAGTAGAGAGCTCCGTTGACAGTTAAGACGGTTCCTGAAGAGCAAAGATGGATGAATTAAGAAGAGCCACGGGGGAGAGGGATGGATCTGTTACCATCGATTGACCAAGCATCAGGGGCGTTAGTTGCCTTGAGTTGTCCTGTCAAAGGGGGGGGGGGTTATTATCTTTAAGCTAGTCCTGAACGAAAAGAAGCGCCTCACCTTTGTACTTGTATGAGTCCCATGGAGAGCTTCCACCTATGCTTGTTGGTGAGCAAGCGGGGTATTTCTAGCAACATATGCGATTCACCTTCAAGGACGTGAATCCTTTGTCCACCCAAATCGGATCCCGAAAGGCCCTATGTGCGGCGTCAGCTTTGATTTTGGATTTGAAAAGTAATACTTACTGCAGTGTAGTAAATCCACCACCTTTGTTGTTGTCACCAGCTGAGTATGAAGGTGTATGGCAGAAGCAAAGATACTTACTTTCCGCTGATCTAGTAAAGACGAATCGATGTCAGACCCGGAGCATCTCTATATATCCTAATTGACTTACCTTGTGTACTTCGGGAGCCCAAACGTTGCAGCATCTGGTCGAAGTGCTATCGGAATACACCACCTTTGGACTAGCTGACTTGAGCGCGTTGATGCTAGTTGCCCTAGCAATCTACGAAGACAGTAAGTATGAGCTACTGGATTTAAGTCATATAACATACCTGGACATTGGTCCATGTCGTCGTCAGTAAATAAAAGTACCCATTGTCATAAACCATATGTGGATCCGAGCCATCATAGGATTTGATTGGGTTCTTGAAAGTGGCAGCGGCATCCACGATACCACTGAGGGATATAACAGATAAAATAGGAGCTAAGATTGATAGACGCATAATTTCAGTTGACGTAGATGGCCTCGCTGGGTCGTTGGCAACCTGGTTTATGTATGGTGAGGTGGAGATTAATGCGGGCCGCTGGCTACATCTCACGGACAATCTTCGACTCTCGTTTCGGGAGCAATCGATCTTCGTCGGAGTCGCGAGTCAGATTGCGGACCGGCTTGAGATGAGAGAAGATTAGTCAAAGAATCATGAGAAAGCCGAGAAGAGTCCGCCTATTGGCTAGCTGGCAACGATTGAATTTGATAGAATTGAGTGGGCGCAGCTAAGCTCAATTCGAAGTCTCGTCTCCTTTAAATATTCCTCCTTTAATCAAGTCACCCGAGGCCAAGCAAAATCAGCAGACAGATGTCGCTTCGATGGCGGGATCCGTGTGACTAACCCAAAAGGAGGAATGGACGGGACACCTTCAGCGAGGAATTATACGACTCTCTGTTTCTCTCACTTGAGATGGACATTTTATTTGAAAGGATCTGACAAGCAGAGGTTTAGCAGGACAGGAGGTGGAGTTTGTTCCGAGTCGAACTGCTTGTCGATGATTGTGGCTGATTGCACCTGAGCGTGTGCAAAGGCTTTGTGCTAGTCGTTGGTTGGCATCAAAATCCGCCGAGCTCGCTGTCCATCTCAAGTCCGCATTAGCCACCGTTTTTCTTAGACATGCAAACCATAAAATGTGTCGTAGTTGGTGATGGAGCTGTTGGCAAGGTGTGTCATCCTCAGCCGAAATTTCATTTGAGCGAGGGGTGGTGTTGAGCTGACACTCGTGATCCACCACAGACATGCCTCCTCATCTCATACACCACTAACAAATTTCCGAGCGAATATGTTCCAACGGTATGTATTGTGTTGCATTTACGATCAATGGTGGCCACTAAACACCACCGTTTCCAGGTATTTGACAATTATGCAGTCACCGTTATGATCGGCGATGATCCCTATACACTTGGACTCTTTGATACAGCTGGTATGCATCTACTTTACTTGTCACAATATGTCATTTCTGACAGAATTCTTGCAGGTCAGGAGGATTACGACAGGCTCCGTCCGCTGTCGTACCCCCAAACGGACGTCTTTTTGGTTTGTTTCAGCGTGACATCCCCCGCGTCGTTTGAAAACGTCAAGGAAAAGTGGTTCCCAGAGGTACACCACCACTGTCCTGGTGTGCCCTGTCTTATCGTGGGCACCCAGATCGATCTTAGGGAGGATTCGCAAGTAATGGAGAAGCTGCAGAGGCAGAAGCAACGTCCTGTAAGCACAGAACAGGGGGAGAAACTCGCTAGGGAGCTTGGAGCAGTCAAATACGTTGAATGCTCTGCACTGACCCAAAAAGGTCTCAAGAACGTCTTTGATGAGGTACAGTCTCCATGTCTCACGCCTTTTCTCCGATTGGGTTGGTTGCTCACCTCTCGGCAATTTGTATTAGGCCATTGTCGCGGCGCTGGAGCCCCCAGTCATCAAGAAGAAGAAGCTCAATTGCGTTTTGTTGTAGATAGACATTATGGGGAAATCGTGCAAGGAGTCGCTTCAAAGATTCGATATCGACTTCTGTTTTACGGTGCCCTTTCTTGTTTCGATCATGTTTCCTTCTCTCCTTTTGCGATTACTATTTTCATGCCATCTAGTCACGAACGATTCCCGGTTTTTTCATTCACTTTACAACTGACCACATTCTGTCTCTTTCGAGCCGTGTGCTACATACCCCGTTCAGCTCGGAAAATCCACTCGTTGTCTGGTCGCTAATTTCCTATCACTTTTGATAATCGATTTTTCCAGGCGTTCTACAAAATTTACCCTTCACCAAGCTGCACGTGCACTTGACGCGGGATGCTTGTTCAACTTTGTCACAAACATCAGTTCAAATCACAACTTTGTTCTACCCAACCATCATCCTTGATGAAATGACTGATCAAAATGGTGGATCCTCTCCTGCTAGAAGTGTGTGCGAGTCTGAGGTGATGTGGCAAGCATCACAGGCGGTTGACTTGAACGCCATCCTCCGGAAACGGAGTAAGTAGTTCTTTGATTCCATTCAAAGAGATGATCTAACATGTCCAATAGCTTCCACAGATCCTCAATCTCTATCTCGGAAGCGGATAAAACATCATTTGGGGGACTCACCAGATTCCCCCATCGAAATAGATGCTTCACAAGGATCTCCCACAACCCCAAATATAGGGCGTCCATCGCAAACGTTCAACGTTGGAGTTTTGGGTCCTTCATCCAGCAAAAGCCACCCCTCAATCTCAAGACAAGGTTCATTAACGAACGATGATGGGGACAAAGCAACTATGCAACAAAGACGTAATTCAACACTCAACCCCCTCTCACGAGCTCGTCGTTCTCGACAAACACTATCTCCCACCCCCTCACAACCCCCTTCCGCTGTCCTCTCACAAAACTCAGGTTCAGATCTTCAAAATATGATCCGACGATTCGGAACCGCCATGCGGGAGCGGGTAATGCTCAAAGAGGATACCTCCAGTAATCCGTCTCAAAGCCGGACTCCGGCTCGAAGCACCAAAAATGGGTTGCCAACTAAAAGTGGCTCGGCGGATTACATATCCCGACCAAAGGAGAGAAGGTTGATGGATCGAACCAATAGTCAACCCACGCTAGGGAGTGCTGGGTTCATGCGAGGCCACATCTCTTCTGAAGCCAAAATGGATCTGGATAAAGATGAAGACCTGCCGCTCAAACATGCGCGAGCAAAACTTCCTGAAAGGAAACATCCAATACCCGCTCCCGATCGCTCTCGAACAACCCTCTCACAGCCTAATATGGGAAAATCTCCTCAGGAAGCTCCCCCCAAAAGTTCTCGCTCGCTGCCAAGCATACCGCAGGTCGATAAGCAGGGCGTGCGATCGATGGTCCAGCCTACTGTGGGGAGTCATCAAAACGTAGGGACCTCTCAATCGAACTTGGCGACAAAGACAGCTGGGCAAGCCGTCCAGCAGGTCACTCTCACGCCCCCCGCCTCTCAACCCACTTTGTCGCAATCAAACAGACGACTAGGCATGACGGGAAGTGCGATGTCTCATTATCCTCACCATCCGTACAACAGAGAAAAGTCTGCAGTAATGGCCGCGGAACCTCCGTCAGATATTGCAAAGCCAAAATCTCTAGGCATAAGGGTCAACGCAAAAGGAGCTGGAGCTGGCCCTCGTGGATTCAAGGTTCCCTTCAAGACAACACAAGCTAGCCGGTCGGTGGAGACGAAATCCGTCAGCCAAATCTCAGTTCCCCATGTGGTTCAACCCGTGCAGGAGCACATCATGCAGTACAGACCTGAAGTTCAGATGGACGTTTCAATGGAGGATGAATCTGTTACAAACGCTGGTGATAGCTCGTTCTCATCTTTTGAGTGTGACCTGGAGGAACTTGATGCTGTGATGGGTGAATACGAGGGCCATTCGTGATCCTCCTGTAGGACATCTCATCACAGTTTCTTCTTCATCTTCTCCTTCACCAGCACCCTTCGTTCACGCATTTCTTCATTCATGATTCTATCATGTTCTCATATCTTTATTACGACACGTTGAATCTATGCTCAATTATGACCCAATGCAAAAAGATATATCGTCCAGAGTTCATTTCAAAAGCTACGCTCCCGGAGAGCAGTTAGTGTCGCGACCGCCGTCTCCTCCATAGTTTTGAATTTGATTCCAAACACCTGGATGGCCTTGTCGGATTTGAACACGTCGGCTTTCACAAGTTTGCCAGCTCCAGGTTCGCCTTTTGGTACGTCCGGATATTCGCCGGCAGAATGCAAAGCATCGACTGAGGTTCAAGTGTGAGATCATCTGCTTAATCATCAGAATTATGGATTACTCACGGACGTTTTGGTAAATGAGTGGACCTGATGACGTACATCCAAGAGGTCAGCGTGATCTTACAGTGACAATGTGGATACTATACTCACCGGAGCTTGTGATGAACCGTTTACCTCCAGCCTCCTCCTTTTCAAGACTTAGTGCATGGATCAAGGCCACATCTCTTACATCAACCCAATTCGCTACTGGAGTGACTCGATCCTTTTGTTCTTTTTGGATAGATGTAGTTGTATGTTGATAGAATCCTGCGATTGATGTATTGAGGGCAGATACCGAATCAACTTGCTGCATAATCGGACCCAATACCTAGACCCAATACATTCAGGTTTAGCTCTGATTCAGTCCTCCGTTTTGTTTGACTTACTATTGGTGGGCAAACGGTGACCAGATCAAAACCTATTGATTTGTTCTTTTCCATAAAATCCCAAGCAGCGCGTTCTGCAAATACCTTGGAGGTTCTGTACTTGTCAGGTCCTGGCGCATCCTTTCCAAGCTTCTCCACTATTGCTGGAGAAGTAATGTTCCAATCGCTCTATGTCGATCACAAGGCTTAGTTTGCATACAGAATCGCTCAAGCATAACTGACCTCGTCGAATTCTGCAGCAACTCCTTTATCCCACATGATGCAGGCTGTTGAGGCCGTAATCACAACGCGCTTTACAGATGGGCCATGGTTCTTTATGCTCTCGAGCACGTTGACGGTTCCTTTCACGGCAGGTCTAATCAATTCTAGTACAGAGCAGGTTATATTAGCCTCCGACCTTGGGACTACATCATGCGTAGTATGCTGACCTTGCGGGTCATCTGCCCTGAAGTGGAAAGGAGACGCTGTATGTTCCACAGCATCGATGCCCCTTACTGCTTCATCGAATGCACCGTCCTAAAACGAAATAGAGGTTAAATGGATGCTTAACATGATAAAATTCCGAAAGGTACATCAACTTGCCTTCTCTATATCTTCAATGATGGTGTAGGAGAAACTGTCACCGTGTTCCTGGAACAACGTTCTGAGATACACTCCTTTCTCCTCGGATCGAACTATTCGTATACACAAGCTCAAAATATCTTCCTAGGTTTTGTGCTATATACCATACCTGTTCCAACAACAGAGTACCCTCGTTCTAATAAGGTCTTGACAACCCATACTGCGATGAACCCGGATGCCCCGGTAACGAGGACTCTGGAAGGAGGTTGGACAGCAGGCATTGTAGTAAGAATAATAAGTTTGAATCTGTATGGCTTCGGATTATAAGAGTGCTACTTGTGGAGGTTGACTAACCCTGATTATTAAGTAGTGTTTCACATGGCGTTGATCCGCTTCGGGCCGCAC
>WSUA01000322.1:13364-23865 GCA_019633455.1 Tulasnella sp. 419 | reverse complement strand
CATAGTCAGAGGTTGAATTGTCCAAAAGAGTAACGAGTCTCTGATTTCACTGCACATGACATTCAATTTGAGCTTTCCACAATCAGGTAAGGTACATTCAGTAATCAAGTTGACGAGAAAACCATCTCCATAGCGAAACCAACCTCGTTTCACTTCAACATCAAATCTCTAGCACTCATATGACAGTTCTGTACCATGACTATGCAAAACCTCCTTAAATGCTCCTACAGAGTCCGCGGTCTCACTGGCCTGCAAATCCGTATCGAGTTGGCTTTGCCACTTTGTGAGTCTGAGTTCTTGCAAGAAAACAGGTGGAGGTTTTGATGTATCCATATCCCGAGCTCCGTAACGTGTTTCAATGCAATCCTTGATATAGCTGAAATTATCCCAGCTATAATCAAGGGCGAACTCCAAATACTTCAAGTTGGGACATGGCCACAATAGCGGACCTGATAGCTGGTCCGAAAGTGGTGTCATCAACGAGTTACAGAGCCCCGCTAAGCAAGGTGACACCATCGTTTGTGGATCCAGATAAGTCGAAAATCCTAAAAAGCGTTCCAGAGCCGAACAAAGGCAGATTCTGGACACAAGCTCGTCCACTCCGAGATCGAGGATACGAATCTCCAACAATCGAAGGAATTGAAATCCGGTGGATGGAATAAAGAACTTGAACTGTGATCCTATGATGCCAGTCTTGATCGTCAGAACATTATCATTTCCGCGAAAGCTTTGATATATGTGGTGGTTTCTTGGCACTTGGATTTCGCTGATGATTGCATCCACTTCTCGGAGTTTGGAGAGGATGCTCCCAGCGAAATCCTGTGATTCGTATATTGGTAACCCCCCGCAGTCATGAAGTGTGACATGAGGGCATTCTCCTTGAGCAGAGACAATGGCACCCAGGAGTGCAGTGACCATTGACGGGGAAAGGTTAGCGAGTACGAGCTCACGCAGTTCTGGCAAGTGAATAGGACTGGTGAAGGCGTCCATTTCATCATGCCTAGCCACAGCATTGATTTGAATACTGCTCAATTGAGGGGCTGAGGAAAGAAACGCGCGCCATTGGGAGTGTGTGAGAGGTTGATCTTGATACAGAGGTCTGAATGAGATTGTTCTGAGCCTCGACAAGCATCCCAATTCAATGGGAATACTGTAAAAGTCGGTCCCTAAGTGAACCAAACTTGAAGCCTGTGATTTAACCGCAGGTGGGAGATCCCTACCATGCACCTCTCGGCAAGCCTCTGGCAAGGCCTTTGTGTGAAAACTCTCCAACAGAGGTGTCGCTCCTGCTTCCATCCATCGACCATCCATCACGCTAAATTTCAGGTTCTCGAAATAGAACGACCTCCATCTAGAACAGTAATCCCACATCCATCTGTAATCTCTGACATCACGATAATCATCCTCTTTCGAGATGACGATATCGAGTGGTGCGTCCTTTGCACGTTGAAGGCATAACTTTGTAAAGTGGACATTAGATCTAGAGTCGATCTTGTTCCAGAAGAGATTGCGGGACACTATTATGTTTCTCCAGTAGAATGACACTTGTGAGAGTTGTGTCAGAATTGAATAATGCTTCGGGATGTTCAAATCCTGGCGCCAGAAATCAGTGGGATATTCATCGGCTTTATAGACCAACGCTTCTATGATACGGATGACGAGCTCGGGCGGGAGTCGATAAAATGGAAGGAGCTGGTTACGCCGTCTCCGCAAGTTGACGATATGCTGCTGAACCACACTATGAAATTGCTCCAAAACCGCTTCAATAAGTTCGGCTTCTTCAACCAACTTATGCATATCGGCGGAACGACCAGTGTCTCTGCAGGATTTTCGATTAGCCACCCATCGAAGATCCCTTTGATCGCACTTACATCTCGGGAGAAAGACTCGGTATGACTGCATCATCGCCTTTAACATCACAAGAAAGAAGTTTCAGAGCTGAGAAGATGGCATTCTCGGAAAGCTGGATCATCTTGAGGTCACCGTGATGGTAAAATCCGTCAACTAGAATGAGGTTTGATCATTAGTCAGCAATCGAATATTCTGCCGGAGCTCCGTTAGCCGGCAGCTTTAGCCTGCACGTGCGTGGATATCCCAATCGGAAGAGATTGAATAGTTATCGCTTCCCTGCTTCAACATCACCTGCTTGTCCAGAACCGACTCTCAAGGTTTCAGAGAAATTACTATGGTATTACGTACGAGTAGATAGCAATGAAAAAATGAGCGTGTCAATCCAAAAATAAAAGAAAAAGCCAAAAGGGAAAGCATTATATAAAAACACCGCAGAATTTGAAATCGAAAAGCGAAGAAAAAAAAAAAAATTCTGAGACGTGAAGAGAATGTCTGAATTGTTAAATTATGTGCATGGTCTCCACAACGGGGAAACTGAAACGAAGAGAGCAAGGGTCATTGTACAGAATTAGACTTTTTTTGGGGAACGGTGTGCTTTGTGTGTTGTGTCATTGTTGCGTCGCGGTGTTGAAAGCTATGTCCGATAATGTCATGGTGCATTTCCAATTTTTTGAAATAATCAGGTCGGCGGCAGAGTTCGTTATCGGTACGTCACGGAAGACGCCGAATACAATCCAACATCATCAAATCCCTCCGCCGGAGGACTCCAGACCAAACTCTCCTGAGACGGCGGTAAACTCACCAACCCCCTTCCACTTCCACTACCCTTACTACCCTCATTCCAACTCGGACTTCCAGGCCACAATCCCAATCCCATCAATCCCAAAGTCGAAGGTCCAGGTTGCAAACCCTGAAATCCGAACCTCAACGATCCATCATCACGTTCACTCATCATCGGTGGACTCGATGACGACAACGGAACCATAAGCGACGAATCCTTGAACTGAGTTAACTCCTCTTCTGAATGATGTTGTCGAACCATACTCGGTTGGTGGTGTTGATGGTGTTGGTGTCTAGAATTCCACCATTGTCGTACCGTTATATGAATATTGACAGCTCCTAAAACGACCCCTCCCAATACACCTAGATTCTTCCACGTGGAGAATCTGATATCATCTTGGACAGTCATTTCCTCTAATTCGGTTCCGATACTGACATGAACGATTGTAATTCCCAAGATCCCTAGCCAAGAAGGCTTTGCAGGGTTTGGTTTTTGGCGGAATTCGCCAAGAAGCTGGTAATCAAATGTGAACCATAGTCAGAGGTTGAATTGTCCAAAAGAGTAACGAGTCTCTGATTTCATTGCACATGACATTCAATTTGAGCTTTCTACAATCAGGTAAGGTACATTCAGTAATCAAGTTGACGAGAAAACCATCTCCATAGCGAAATCAACCTCGTTTCGCTTCAACATCCATCTCTAGCACTCATATGACAGTTCTGTACCATGAATATGCAAAACCTCCTTGAATGCTCCTACAGAGTCCGCGGTCTCACTAGCCCGTGAAAGTGAATCGAGTTGGCTTTGCCACTTTGTGAGTCTGAGTTCTTGCAAGAAAACAGGTGGAGGGCTTGGTGTATCCATATCCCGAACACCGTAACGTGTCTCGATGCAATTTTTGATATACTGGAAATGATCCCAACTGTAACGAAGGTCGAACTCCAAATACCGCAAATTGGGACAATGCCACAGTTGCGGACTTGCAAGGCTGATTCAAAAGTGGTGCCGCCAACGACATGCAAAGATTTAACAAGGCAGATGACACGTGGGATGATACGTGGCCATCATCTAGTACCACCAAATTCTCCAAAGCCAAGCAAAGGCGAATTCCGTGCACAACTCCTCTCTCGTTGTGAAGATTGATGATAGGAATCTCTAATGATCGAAGGAATTGAAATCCGGTAGATGGGACCGACAATTCCATCAAATCTGAGATGTAAGTATATTCGTTCATCAGGATTTTATCGTTTCCGTGCCAGCCATTATATGTGTGAAATGTTGATCCCGCGTTGATATTGGTACTGATTCTATCCATTTCTTGGAGTTTGGAGAGGATGCTACCGGCAAAAGCCTGCGATTCATATATGGTTACCCGTGGATATGGTCGCCGGTACTGGGGAAGCTTGATGAGAGGGTATTTCTTGGGAGCGGGGACAATGGCACCAAGAAGTGCATGGAGCAATGTCAAGGGGGGTTTAATGACGATGAGCTCCCGCAGTTCTGGCATGTGAATAGGACTGGTGAAGACATCCGTTGAATCTCTATCCGTCAAACCCGTAGCATCGATTTTAATATTGCTTAATAGAGGGGCTGAGGAAAGAAGCGCGTGCCATTGAGACTGGGTGAGAGGTTCATCTTGATAGAGAGGTACGAATGAGATTGTTCTGAGCCTCGACAAGCATCCCAATTCAATGGGAGGACCGTAATAGTCGGTCCCTAAGTGAACCAATCTTGAAGCCTGTGATTTAACCGCAGGTGGGAGATCCCTATCATGCACCTCTCGGCAAGCCTCTGGGAGGGCCTTTGTGTGAAAACTCTCCAACAGAGGTGTCGCTCCCGCTTCCATCCATCGACCATCCATAATGCTAAATGTCAGGTTCTCAGAATAGAACGACCTCCATCTAGAACAATAATCCCACATCCATCTGTAATCTCTGACATCACAATAAGCATCCTCTTCCGAGATGACGATATCGAGTGGTGCGTCCTTTGCACGTTGAAGGCATAACTTTGAAAAGTGGACATTAGATCTAGAGTCGATCTTGTTCCAGAAGAGATTGCGGGACAAAATTATGTTTCTCCAGTAGAATGACACTTGTGAGAGTTGTGTCAGGATTGAATAATGCTTCGGGATGTTCAAATCCTGGCGCCAGAAATCAGTGGGATATTCATCGGCTCTATAGAGCAACGTTTCTATGATACGGATGACAAGCTCGGGCGGGAGTCGATAAAATGGAAGGAGTTGGTTACGCCGTCTCCGCAAGTTGACGATATGTTGCTGAACCACACTATGAAATTGCTCCAAAACCGCTTCAATAAGTTCGGCTTCTTCAACCAACTTATGCATATCGGCGGAACGACCAGTGTCTCTGCAGGATTTTCCATTAGCCACCCATCGAAGATCCCTTTGATCGCACTTACATCTCGGGAGAAAGACTCGGTATGACTGCATCATCGCCTTGAACATCACAAGAAAGAATTTTCAGAGCTGAGAAGATGGCATTCTCGGAAAGCTGGATCATCTTGAGGTCACCGTGATGGTAAAATCCGTCAACTAGAATGAGGTTTGATCATTAGTCAGCAATCGAATATTCTGCCGGAGCTCCGTTAGCCGGCAGCTTTAGACTGCACGTGCGTGGATATCCTAATCGGAGGAGATTGAACAGTTATCGCTTCCCTGCTTCAACATCACCTGCTTGTACAGAACCGACTCTCGAAGCTTCAAAGAAATTACTATGGTATTACGTACGAGTAGATAGCGATGAAAATGAGCGTGTCATCCAAGAAAGCCGAAAGGAAAAAAAAAGCAATTATATAAAAAAAAGGCCTGAATTTCAAAATGAAAGCAAATCGGACGTGACGAGAGCCCGAAGAGAAAAAAAGAAAGGCGTCCGAATATTAAATTAAGCAAACGAAGAGAGGAAGGGACATTGTACAGGATAGGACATTTTTGGAAGGAATGGCGTGCTTGTGCGTGTGATGGGTGTTGTATCATTGTTGAGTTGCGGTGTTGAGAAAAAGCTATGTCCGATAATGTCATGGTGCATTTCCAATTTTTTGAAATAATCAGGTCGGCGGCAGAGTTCGTTATCGGTACGTCACGGAAGACGCCGAATACAATCCAACATCATCAAATCCCTCCGCCGGAGGACTCCAGACCAAACTCTCCTGAGACGGCGGTAAACTCACCAACCCCCTTCCGCTTCCACTACCCTTACTACCCTCATTCCAACTCGGACTTCCAGGCCACAATCCCAATCCCGACAATCCCAAAGTCGAAGGTCCAGGTTGCAAACCCTGAAATCCGAACCTCAACGATCCATCACGTTCACTCATCATCGGTGGACTCGATGACGACGACGACGACGACGACGGATCCATAAACGACGAATCCTTGAACTGAGTCAACTCCTCTTCTGAATGATGTTGTCGAACCATGACTCCCATATTCGGTTGGTGGTGGTGTTGGCGTTGGTGTCTCGAATTCCACCATCGTCGTACCATTATAGGAATAATGACAGCTCCTAAAACGACCCCTCCCAATACGCCTAGATTCTTCCACGTGAGGAATTTGATATCTTCTTGGACAGTCATTTCCTCTAATCCGGTTCCGATACTGACATGAACGATTGTAATTCCCAAGATCCCTAACCAAGCAGATATCCAAAACGGTCTAAGTGGGATGGAAAGATGCGGTGATGAGATGTTTAGCGCCCAGTGTGGAGGAAGAGGAGCCATTCTATGGGGAACAAAAATTGGTCAGAGAGATGTGGTATATCAAAAGATAAGGAGGGTTTGGACCCCATACCGAAGGAGGATAAGATATGGAATGAGGTTGGCTCGGTGGTCAGGATCATCAAGTTTCGAAGCCACACAATCGAATTTCGATTTCAAAGATGGGAACGTGAGGAAGAGAGCCGGACCGAATAGCGAAGATATCATATAACACAATGAAGCACCTGTAGCCACGCACTGTTGAGGTTATTTTAACAATCGAAGAGTAAGAGGTCCTGATCGAAAATGAAATCGCAGGCCAGGTGCCACTCACTGTGCAAATTAGAGGAACTCCCAGAGGTACACCCCACACGGCACCTCCCAACATCGATAAATACATTGACCCAGGTAATGAAAACGCTTGAAGACTAGTTTCACCGAAAATGGAAAAAAAGTTGTGGGTGAGTACGGGACGATGGTGGGTGAACCCGCAGTTTTTTCGGAAAACCGGTGACGTACTATAAATATGTTACAACAAAACAGATAACGGTCCGGATTGGGTATTCATCCTTGATGTTTTGGAGGAGAGTATTGAGAGCTTTGAGTTCGTCGAATGATGTAGGTATGTGAAGTTGTGATAGGTCGGTTCTGGTGGTGGGCGTTGAATGAGGATTTCACTCCTGACTAAAGAGCAATGAAAGCACTCACTCTGTTATTGGTGGAAGAGCAACATAGAGAGTACTTCCAACGATGAAAGATCCCGTAGCGAATACAGCAAGCAACTTGAGGATAGCGAGGAACATTGGCCTGCTGCGGGCGAAAGATCCGAGTCGAGACCACAATGACGAAGACTGGAGATAGAAGATGTCATCCTCATCGATGGAAGAAGCAGTTTCGACATCTTGATACTCCCTGTTCATAGTAGCGCATGAAGAGGGAGTGAGTGCGATTGAACGATACCCCAATGGTAGCCGGAATAACTGTCTGTATGCAGCCACCATGTGTCTGTAGAGAAAGAGAAAGGACCGTTGAAAGCTGGTTTATAAATGTATGCGTTCGGTTAAGAGAAATAAGTGAGTAATCCTTGTTCTTTGTTGGCGGTCTCGGTTCAGCGAAAACGCGGTTCCTGTGATACCGCACCAGTCCAAACAGGAATTATTTCCCAGCGAATACTCACCCTCAACGTCCAACGTCGTCGATAAGAAGAGGAATACTCGGTATTAGTTGCCGTCCATTGAACACCCAACGTGGAAAGTACTCACGACAAATATCCGCCCATTCCCGAGACCCGGTTCCCCATTAATTCAAACACAACAATCGTACGACGACGACAAACGACTTTTTGTCTTGCGGCAACCGGGGAATCTCATCATTGGCTACCAATTCTTACGATAGTTCTGATGTCACAAAACCCGTAGGACCATTTCATTTCCGTTCCCGCTTTATTAGATGCGTCATTTTTCGTATTTTCCGCTGACGATCGACGACACAATGATGTCAACGCGTATCATCTTCTCTATATAACAACCGCGTCTCATTTTCACCCAACATAATCCTCTCCAAAGTTTATCATAATGGTGGGTATCTCGGTTACACTTTCAACACCCGAGAACTGACACATCTTACACTCATAGCCCGACACCAGAACAGCTCATAAAACTCAAGAGAAAACCACTTCCAAGGCTCGCCATCACCAAGCTGACCCTGATGCCGCTGCCGATGCGCCCTATAGCAGCAGAAACGTAGAGACAGGCCATATAACCAAGGCCACAGAACAAGACGGGTGAGCATACTTGTCCTGTTGAGTCCTTAACAGCGGACATGATAGCTGACCAAATTCCAGCGGTCCTGACCCTCCAGAAAAAGACCCGGATTACGTTCCTCCCAAAGGCGAAGAGGGTATCGAATACGTCGACGATGAACCTACCGTCTAAAACACTCCACTGTACAATATCCTCATTTGAATGTGAATCACTCAGTGTAAAACAATTTTCTGAATTCAATGTGTGGTATTATGTTCATCATGATAAGCTAGTGGGAAAGACGACTACCTATATCTTAGCAAACAATCACCACTGACGTAAAAGGAGAGTTACTTGAGACGAAAAGCCAAGAAGTATAGACGTGGGGGATCAATCACATACACGATCGCTGCGAAAAAGCGATCAAAACTGAATATCAAAGCAAAACTGAAAAAGAGAAAGAATGTCGCCTTCACCCGTGTCCACCAAACACTACTCATGCTCCTTGTCCACATCCATCCTCTCACTACCATCACTTGAATGCCTCGGCTTCCGTTCTTCACGTTCCTCTTCATGGCTCTCTTCCTCCTCATCCTCTTCTTCAACTTTCTGACTAGCAGCGCTATCTCTTCCTCTCCTACTTCCAACAGAGAACCTCGACCTCGAAGGACTAGGCAACGGAGGACTCGAACTTCCAGCTCTTCTTCCGTCAGCTACAGTATTGATCGTAGGAGCCAATGAAGGAGCACGAGAGCCAGCCACAGAAGTCGCGACCGATCTTGAACCATCACGCTTTTGTCGAGGTGAGGCATTGAAATGACCACATTTGGGGCACAAGTATTCTGTACAAGAGAAATTTAGTTGAGAGTCCAACCTTTACAATGAAGTAGGAAGGCGCTCAACTCATGTCATCATAGTCTTCCTCCCTAACCAACCCATTATGCGCAAAACAATTTTCACAAATCAACGCAAACCTCGTTCTTGAAGACGATCCAGTGGTGGCTTCATCATCTCCCAGAAGTGCATCCGCGAGTTTATCATACCACTGTTTTCGAGGTGGTGTCATAGGTTGCTCTACAATCGACCCATATGGTTTAGCGCTCGAGAGAAAATACATGAACCACATGGAACACTCACGTTGAATCATGACACCTGGGAATCGACCTTGAAGATGAGCAGGTACACCTGGTTCTCTTCCACGAGGAACAGAAGTTGGTACACCTCCCGCAGCAGGACCTGGACCACGAACAGCAGACTGAGGTGACAACATTCCTTGACTGGGACCAGGTCCTCCTTTCAAATGACGATTTCGAAGGTTGTTGGGTGTATTAGGACCAGCAGCGGGCTATATTTACTAGTAAGTCAGACCAGCGAACACCTCCATTAGGAACCTCAAGAGGAACTGACCTTTCGAGGTGTCCCTTCATCATACCGATCCAACAAACTCTTTGTAGAATAAAAGTTTGTCTTTTTCTTGATCTCCTCGATTTTGCTACGTTGTTCGGAACGTAATGACTTGATGTGTTTTTCTTAAATCGTCATTGGTATAAGTATGTCGGGATACTTTGACATGCGAATCAACACCCCAACATACCTTCGGCATCCCCCTTATTATGATAAAACAGCTGTACAATCCTCCTCACGAAAAGAATGCTGCATGAAGAATAAAAGCAGGCGTCGCGGTCAGTAAAGTGGCATAACAAATACGTCATCTCATTCCAATCCCAACCGCCCATGCCTCAGCCACTCAAGATGAAAAAAGTAAAACTCACGCAATAGGTCCAACAACGGCCGGAATACTCTTCACAATCCTATCAATAGTCTCCTTATCCTTCCTTCTCCTAACCACTCCATCTCTACCCGCAACACCCCTATCAAAAATCTTTACTCGGTCCAAAAACGTCCACCAGAGACCCAAATACAACACCCAGAATCCAAATGCATATAGTGTTACGACGAGTGAGGCTCTTCGTTCTCGGAGTCGAAGTTCGGATAGACGTTGTTCTTTGATTTGGATGGTTTGAGTGAGGTTGGAAAGGATAGTTTCGTAGTCTTCAGATTTCTCTTTCTAGACAATCACACCCTTGAGTCTCTTACGATAAGCCACAAGACATTTATTACATACCTTTTTGAACCAGCCGAGTATAGCCATCAATCAAGGGGTGGAGTTGGGGCGACGAAAGAGAAATGTAAAAACAGAGGAGAAATTTTGAGAGAATGAATGAAAGGGAGAAGAGCTGTCCAGATGGCTCAAAACCACTTTTTGTTAAAAAGGGTGGATCGAGGTTTTGGTTCTCCTCTTTGGTTCACGTGTCGGTGTCGTGTCAAGGTGGGGAAAAAGATTATTAGGCTTTGGGGTCCTTGTTGTCCATTAGTCCAAACCTCAACTAGGACCCCGTCAACTAGGACCCCG
>WSUA01000320.1:0-15571 GCA_019633455.1 Tulasnella sp. 419 | reverse complement strand
GCAACAGCAACAGCAACTCAATCGTCGTCGCTCTGATAATCACATGTCTGTCCCCGCTACGGCTGGTCCCACTCAGTCTTCCTTTGCCGATTCCCCCGTTTCCGTACAACAAACCCGCATGAACGCAGCTGCCACTCTTCGCGCCAGAGCCATCAACAGAGAAAACTCTCCCACCTCTGAAGACCAGCAGGTTCCAATGTCGGCTGCCCTGGGTGGCAAGTTCGGCTCACGTGGTGTCGTCGGGTCAGGTGCAAGTCCTTTAAATCCTCACGCTGCTGCCTTTGTCGGAAGATTCAATCCAGAACCAATAAACACCGCTGTCGGAGTAACTGATCAACCTCAGACTCCCACGCACACTACTGTTATCAGCGGTGGTACCTTGTTAGGCGGTCTCGGCAATTCGGGTAGTACCACTCCCAACCCTTCGTACAATGGTCTCTCGGGTTACAACAACGCGGTTGGTCCGTCCAAGTCGGATACTGCCCTCTCTTGGAGACGTGGTTCAGCTACCTCTACTCCTAATGGCTCTAAACCACCTTCTCCTCCACTTGGTGCAAACCGCGCCGTAAGCGCATCTCCCGCCAGTGGAATCGGTCCTCTCGGTCGTCTCGTCACTTCCAATTCCAATCTTTCATCCGTTGGTTCGGATTCTCCTGGACCTTCCCCACTTAGAACTCGTCCTCAACCTTTGAGATTCAATCTTCCAATCTCGAATGGTGCGGTTGCTATTTCGGATAGGAATTCGGATAATGGTGATGCTCCTTATGGAGATAATGCGAGTGGAAGTGCCAAGAGTGATTCTCCCGTTGAGAGTTCTCCTCCTACCTCTGCTGGAAGCAGGGAAAGAGAGGAGGCGTCAAAGAGGTTGTATGAAGGTCTGGGAATCGGACGTCCTCAGCAATCTCCATCTGCTACTACCACATCATTCAATCTCAATTCGGCAGCTCCCGTATTCAAGCCCCAACAAGCTTACCCAGCTCGTTCCATGAGTCTCAACACTACAACGCAAGTTCCCACCCTCACCATGACCGGACCTACTCCTGTCACTGCTACCGGTCCTGCAAACCTCTCTGCACCTAGACTCTTTAGTGTCCCCATTCGTCAACCACGAGGTCCTCCTAGTGGTGTTGAAGAACTCGGTGCTAGGAACTTTGCTTCCAGAATGAGGAAAAAGGCTCTTGGTGGATTGGGTGCGCTCATGGACGCTCGTGCCGAAAGAGAAAACGTAGCAGCTGGATTGGAAAATGGCAGCCCTGAACTTGGACTCGAAGAAGTTGTGGCTTACTGAAAAGGGAGTGTGAGCCTTTATCCTCAATTACCTTTTTTCTCTTCTCTTCACTTTTCTTTCTTTTGACTGGCGAAAAAAAAATCGACAAAAAACACTTTTTCCGAACTTTGATTTTGTGGATCGAATTACTTTTTTTTTCTTATGGGGGGTTCGGTTTCGGATGGCCAGGCTAGGCTGGGTTTCTTTACAGCGGTCTCTCCTCTTTCTCCCCTTTCTCTCAACAACTGGTTTTTAGCTAACTAACAAAACCCTTGAAATCCGGCATCGATTGTTCTGTTTTTCCAACGTCCCACTTTTATTCATCAAACCGAAAAATGTTCAACTCTACACACTCGTTTTCTTTTCTTCTATATTCTGTTCACCATTCCATTCTTTTTTCAACGCGTCTTTTCACTGCATGGCTAGTGAACAGCCCGCAATTACGTTTTTGTCTACTAATTCTTTTTTTTTTTGCCCTACTGCTTGCAAGTTTGGCACTTTCTCTCCCCCCTCCTGTGTAGGATTCTCTTTTTTTCCCATCACATCCGAAATGACAAGAGCAAATCTTTCTCGATTTGAGGGTGTGCTCTCGGATATCTCAACAAAAATGGACTATCTCGCACGTCATGCATCATCAAACAAACAACTCACCGCATCCCACCATCCCATCACGTTCCTCGTTTTTTCCCTCTTTGTTTTCTATCAAACTCCCCTTTATAACGAGATTCTTTTTCTTTTTTCTGTGTACTTGATCTTGGAGGTTGACACGTCAGAAATCCCTCTCTTTTGTCGTTTAGATAGCAACAAAGAATGTTTTTTTTTTTTGCTTTGTCTTTTCGCAGAATATTGTTTTTCTCTTTTATTCTTGAAGTGTTTTGGGATCTTTCTTTTATTTAGTCATTCTTCGAAATTTGGCGTAGTAAACGCCCTAGGTACAGAGAAATGGAAGAAAGTCAAAAAAGTCGATCTGTGTTGCTCCGAAAACGCCGTTGTTATAACGGAGAGGTTTTGTTAAAAGCCGTCACCTTTTTTCCAACTCAACGCTCATCACGTGAATAATTTCAACGTCGACCAACGACCGCAATGATCTACGGTGGAGGTGAGACATCTCGCGTTTCCTTTTAATGAAGATGGACGTTTTGTGCTCACATTCTTATTATGGAAAGATGAGGTATCGGCTCTTGTACTTGACATTGGAACATCAACGACACGTCTAGGTTATGCAGGTGAAGATAGTCCAAGATGTGTGATACCTACTTCGTATGGATATATCCCTCGTACGACTGTCAATGAAGAAGGTGTAGAAGTTACGACTAGAGATACGTTTGTGGGTGAATTGGGTGTCCATAGGTGGAGACCTGGAATGGAAGTTGGAAATCCAATGTCGGATGGATTGAGTGATTCTCTCCTCCTTCGACTCTTTACTTTGATACTGATAAAATTTGTGACCTGCAGTTTATGATTTTAGTCTCGTCAAGGATATAGTCAACCACGCGTATACAAAAGTACTCGAAGTCGATCCAACTGAACATCCGGTGTTGGTTACGGAACCTGCGTGGAATACTCCTGCTAATAGAGAACGTATGGCGGAGATCATGTTTGAAGAATTCCAAGTGCCGGCGTTTTATATTTCTAATAATGCCACTTTGAGCGCGTGAGTGATTTTACTTTTTGAGCTTTGGTTGGGGTTTTGACGGGAATGACGGTTCAGGTTCTCGTCTGGGAGAGGAACCGCTTTGATTGTGGATATTGGAAAATCAACTGCGAGTGTGACTCCTGTAGTGGATGGATTTGTCCTTCGAAAAGGTGGGCAATGGGGGTTTGCTCCTTCCCTGACTTCGTTGCTCACTATTTTCCGATTCAGGTATCAAGCACTCTGCGTTACCGACTTTGGTGCACAATAGCGCTCATTCGCTACTTGCTCATCCGACTGCTACTCGTCCCGCGATCGACTTATTACCTTATCAGCTTATTGATAAAAAGCAGGTGAAGCGCATTTTAGCCACTTTCAATTCACCCTCCACTAAAACATGAAAACACAGCCCGTACCTCCAAATCATCCACCCTCAGTTATAATCAACCAAGAAAAACTTCGTCTCACAACAGACTCATGGAGAAACTGGGCACTCCATAAAGAAGTCGATGAGTGGATGTTGGGTTGCGGAGCCGTCCTTCCAAAAGGATGGAGTGAAGAAAATGCACGTGCTTGGCCCATGAAGTTTTATGAGTTTCCGACTGGGTTTAATACCACGTTTGAGTCGGAGAGATTTGTTCCTGGTGATATTTATTTCAATCTTCAACATTTGCCGGTGAGTAATGGTTTAATTTTTGGTGAGAGGTTGGAGGTGCTGACCTTTGAGCGCTTTTTGGAAGCCTCCTCCTGCGGGACAGTTCCATCCTTCGAACCTTTCTCAGCTTATGCTCTCTGCTCTTCAAGCTTGTGAACCTGATATTAGGCCACATCTTTTCAACAATGTCGTCGTCACAGGTGGAGGCTCTCTATTACCTGGAATAGGTGATCGTCTCTCCTTTGAGCTTCAAAAGATCTCCGGTGGGGTACGTTGTTTCTGCTTCTCGTTTCGGTGATAGGGTCTGATTTCGGCTCCGTTATTCTTAGCAAAAAGTGAGATTGCATATTCCTGGTAATTCCATCGAGCGGAGGTACGGTTCTTGGCTAGGAGGGAGTATACTAGCGAGTTTGGGGACATTCCACCAGCTCTGGATTTCGAAGCAAGAGTGGCAGGTGAGTATTCTTCGTCCCGGCTGCCATGAATGATTGCTTAATTGTTTATCCAATTTAGGAACATGGAAAGCCGATTGTCAGTACACGGTGCAAATAAGTTGATAAAATCTTCGACATGTAGTTGTATGTATACTACTTTGTCAGTTCTTATTAGATCAGCTCGTTGGGGCCCATGAATCCAACTTGTACAACTCAAGAACGCGAGTGACTGGTCTACTAGACTTTCTACCCTTACTATCCACGTTCTGGATTGAGTTTCCCTAGTCGATCGGTGAGTTGCCTCTAGCACAGATAGTTGAACTGAATTTATACAGAATAGTTGTTTCTTGCCTCTTCTGATCACCTTCAATGGAAAGAAGGCACTGCAGAGCTACTAGGGTCGATAAGTAGATCCGATAAACTCTAGCAACCTGTGGCGTAAATCATTTTCGGACTTTGAAACGACAATCAAGGGAATTCGGACCCGATTGACGGGCGGAACGGATTCCAACACATTTATGTACATCTACCAACTCAACGCTCTTCAAGGCGCATGCCCGTAGTAAATGCACAATCTATACGTTTGGGGCCAATAGGAATAACATACTGTAATCCAAAAATTGGTAATTATGACACCTTTGCATGAGCGCCAATGCATCATATTTACCCCTGTTGCTTACTAATCACTTTTTTTTTTCCCTTTTCGATTTCGATTTTCCTTTTTCCCTGATGGCCAGTGATGCAGTGCAATCTCCGTGTGATCAAACATGTGGCACGACGTAGAGCAGAGCACCGTGTTTTGAAAACTGTCAGATTCAACCATGTCGCACTTGTACCGGAAATATCGCAAAAAGCTCCACGACATCTACACCTCAAAGTCCTTCACATCCTCTAAGGATTCTGGGCCCTTGGTGCAAGGTGAGTTTACAGCCTTGTGAGCGCTCGATCCAACTTAACAAAAGATACACTGTAGTGTCATACACTCCAAATAAGGAGTTGCTCTTCGTTATCAACCATGTTTTTATGCCACCCCACTTGCCCGGAAAGAGTGATTTCAGCGAGCGCAACGAACAGGCCTTATTCGACCACGTTTACGAAGCTGCTCAGGAGTTTAGTGACACATTACCCTCCAAGACGCGCCATCTATGGCTACCCATTCCGAAACTCCTCAAACGATTCTCAGCTTACCATACACACCTGGGGCTTTCCGAGGCGGATATGCTGGAATCAATGAGCAAGATGCGAGTGGGGGGTGAGTCGATAACTTCTCTCTTCTCAACCCACAATACTCATACATAATTCAGATGTCCTTGCTTTTCTTGTCCGTGCTCAGAACGCCGGTGTCGTCATCCGACATGACACGAACTTCGCGGTGTTCGAGGCTTTTGAACTGTCTCCTCCAGCTGAAGCCGTTTTTGCCACGAGAGGCAGACTCCTCCGCTCATTTCCAGGTCCTGCGGTTCAGATACCCATCGATGTCTTCAAAGACTCCCTATTTCAGGCCGAGCTCTCTAGGTTTCTTGGAGCGATGAGCACCGATCCGTCCGAGTCGACTCATGGGGCCAAGGATTCGGAGCCAAGCTCACCAACTCCTGAAAGCAGTGATCCACCCCACCCTCGGTATATCACTCAGCTTCTTACCGAGATTCTACGAGGAATGGGTGGCGCTGCTGAGGTTCCTCGTATAACAAAGAGGGTCGCTGACGATGTTATTTCGACTGAGAGCGGGGAACCATGGAGAAGATCAGCTGCTTGGTTACTCTTGCGCGTCGTCATTCAGACGACGTTGCAGCGACAGGATGGAGGAAATCAGATGTTCAAGGCATTCGTGGCGTTCGTGCATGCCAAAATACTGCACATAGGCCTCCAATACGACCTCCCAAGCTACTTGCTAGCTTGCATGCAAAGGAAAACGGCACGAAGACTGCAAAAGATTGGTCCTGGTTCTTCTTCGTCCCAGTTGAAATTTGCATATGGAGCCGTAGACAAAGCGGGGAAAGTCCTAAACCAAAGATGGGATCTCGCGAACACCGCGCAAACAAACTCCCTTGGCTCCACCTGGGCACCACGCAAGCTCAAAATCGCTGCTGATACAAGGCTCACACTCTACAACGGCATGGATTACCTAAATCAGTCACTGAAGACGGCTCCTCTCCCTCTATCCGCTCACTCCTTCTCTCCTTCACACCGCCCCCGCTTCATAGGGGCGGATAACTTCGCTCAACCCAACTTCAAGGAGTTAAAAGAAGCCCTATTCTCAGAGGACAACTTCATCGCGTTGGCGGATTTCGAGACGGCGGTACGAGACGACCTGGTACATTGGGCTTCGCGTAATGTTTCCAGAGAGGGGTGCGTCTTCGTAGCAGCGCGCATAAGAGAGTATTCGGCTGCTGCTTTAAAAGCATACTCGCCCAACCCTGAGCTTCTCTCAATAAGAGTTCTGACGTTGTTTAGGCAATGGGTAGAGCTCGACAGGATGGCTGTGGATCTTTGCCCCTTGCTCGCAGAATTCTCTCCTGAGGTTCCTTTAAACCTCTTCCATCACCTTCTTTTGAGGAACAAGGAGTGGATCGATGAGCTAGACTATATTGAGAAATATCTCAAAAGTCGTTATTCCAAGGCCGTTCCTGGATGGTCGGTTTTCTCCGACACCGCAGACTCCACATCGTTTGCTGTTCGGTACTTCGACAGCGACCAGAGACTTCAGGGTTTGAAGGAAAATGTTGAGACGGCTGCAAAGGAGCAGAAGGCGAAGAAGTTCAAGGAAGTCGCATACTTACGAACTCAATACTTGTATCTCAAGAAATCGGCTGAAAAAGAGATATGCCGGTGTCAGGATACAAAAAATCTTGACGTATTCGAGTGCGAAAAATGCAGTCTTGAAGAGCAAGCAAGTGCAATGAAGATGCGCGTATTCGAGTGGCCATTGCCGGAGGATTCATCAATGGCCAAGTTGGTTATCTTCGAACTCACGCCCCCTCTTCCCTTTGTAATCTGGCGAGAGGTTACTTACCGCCTTCTTCAAGACCTTGATACCTCACGGGACTCTGTCCAACAGCATGGCTCTCTGTTGCTGTGCAACTATCCCGCCCTGGGAGAATACTACGTATCGGATGCTCGGTTTCCGCGAATACTTGGAGTCCTCGCTTCAAGTAATAACACTGAGACCTGGGATGACCTGCAGAGTGTATCAGATGCGACGGAAAAGACGGTTTGTGTAGTTCATGGTCATACATGGAGGCAAGTGACAATTGTATTTCTATCAACTACACTATAGTTATACTGACAGTATCATTATACTATATGCAGACTTCTCGACACTACCAGAGCAAAATGGATGACAAACCAATACCATTGGGACAATACTATCAGGGATCACTGCACCTTTCGACTACCTCCGGGACCTTACCGAGCATTACAGTATTCTGTCTCCAGCACCTCGCATACGTCAAATGACATAATTGCTAATCAGTCTGAATGTCCCGGAGAGTTGAACTTCCATGAATTCACGGCGTTTGTCGGAATTCGCAGCGGGGCCAGACTCCAGTGGCTCAACATTCTCTCTGAGCTTAGATCCGGCTCTCTGAAGTTCCAAGAAGAGGCAGTCTACTATCTTCTCAAGCAGACTGTATGTCAGATTGGACCATGGGCTACAGATGGTCAGAGAGAATGGCATATAGAACCTACCGAAATGGAGTTTGGAAAGCTCTTATTGGCAGAGCTTGCAGTTCTACTCGATAGAATGAAGGCACACTGGCACAATGTTGACGGGATCCTTGTCATCACCACGCTAGTCAGTCGACTCTTGGCATCAGCCAAGGATGACGTTGTAGCCCAGGGCTGCTTCGAGGCCATGCGCCAAGTTCGAGATGTTACATATGGTTGGGTGAAAAGCATCTTGATCAAGCTAAAGAATGTCGAGGACGATGCTCGTCTTCAGGAGTATCAGAAACAACTCTGCAAAGTGGCCGCCGCATGTCGCAGCACCTATGACGTCGATCAAGATAAAATACTAGATCTTCTCTCTAGTGACGACGATGTTTCTGTGTTTCTTCATTGCGCCACCTTGATTCATTATAATACCCCACTTAGCAGCTCGGAAGCTAATGATGGGTTTCGTGATCTGCTTCGTCGAGATTGGCAGCTTACTCACAGGATAGAGCCGCTGCTTGGAGCAAAGGTCGTGAAGCAAAGTGAAGGGTTGGACATGGCAGTTGGTCACGTATGGGAGTTCTACAAGCCATCGTTCAAATGGAAACGTTTATCATCTCCAAACAGTCGCTGGGTTCATACGCACACAAAATCTTCACCTAAGCAGGACGTCCAATACAATCTTCTGTCTGGTCAACTTTTGATTGAGGGGAGGCCAATCGGCCAATTACCACGAGATATCGTTACTCATCCGACCTACTCTCGCATCTTCGGCCAGGCAAGTCGATGCATTATTTCAGTGGTTATTCACGCGCTAACAGCACCATTAGAAGGATTTACAAGTGATACCCTCTGGTATTGGGGAGTCGGGCTTCAAAGCAGCCAATCCTATCGGTGCAGATCCCGACACCGGTTTCTCTGGTTATCAGGTTCGTATATATTCCACCATTCTCTAACATATCTTAGAGCTCATATTGGAGTAGGTCTTCTTTACCCTGAGACGCTCCAAGTCTGGAGATCCTCCGAAACAGTTGGTTATACGGACGCAAAACGGTGAAGAGATCCTGGAGCTGATTCCGCCTGAGATATTCGAGAACGATCTCCCCGAAGCTCTTATCAAGGATCAGACGCATTGGCTCAACACCTCCACCTCAAAGGGTGAAATTGAAGTCCGAGACCTGAAGACTCGATGGATTTCGTCGCCAAATAATTGGAGAATTCGCATATCGTCTGAGCGTTACTCAGCGACACGTATAAGCAACGATGGTGGCGAATCACTGAATCTGATCGATCGAAGAAGCAAAACAATGTCGATGATCGCAAAGCAACTTCAGGCATTGGAGGACCCGGCTCAACTGATGGTTACTTATTCAGTAGCTTCACATCGAGTCTCGGTGTCACTACCTCGTTTCGGACTGGACTTCTTCTTGAATGATCAAGTAGAGCCGCTTCTAGAATCCGCCAACATTCCTGGCATGGTGGTAGATAAGGATCAATCCTCAGGGACAATGATAGGTTTCAAAAATCAACTCGTTCTGCGGCAAAGGGATTCTCCGATGTCCTCGCTTCGACAAGTCATCATTCCCTACGCTTCCAACGCCGAATTCGACATTTCAGCGTTTCATCATCACCATGCCACTATGCTGAGTATCGGGGATCAGAACATGGTTCGCTACTTCAAATACACCATTGACCCTACTCTTGGACGGCTCGAAGGGGATGGTAGTATGCTAAGTAGGCTTTACCAAGTATACCTTCATGCCATCACCAGCCATTGCCTACCAGACCCCTTAACGGGGCTGACGGGTATGGAGGAAGCCTTACACCAGCTCAGCTCCGCAGGAATGCACTCGTATCAGAAGCTCACCGTGGATGAACGTCAAATGCTCTACAAACTCCGCAATCTTACTCCAATCCGAACATCGTACTCCCACCTCTCAGGACATACGATGACGATTCTCGCACAGCAAGAGAATTTTCATAGACTCGCGATCTCGGTATTAGAACATGAGGACACCGTCAAAATGTTCGCTGGTATCTCTATGGACTCGCATCAAGCGGATCTAGGTGATTTTCCTCGTCCCTCCGACCAATGTCAATACCGCGCGTCCTGTCGTAATACGTTCTTAAGTCGGGAGCAAATCAACGGTCTAGGATCTCGTCCTTCTCATCAAGATGATCTCCCCTACGTGTCCAGAGATGGCTCAGAGGATACAAATCAAATCGATGCCGCAGAGGTTTCCAATATCTCCACTATGGTGTTCAACTGGGAGCCCAAAGTGGACCCTAGAAACCAGCTTCTCAAAGTTTTGGGACCATGCGGAATGATTCCTGGCGTAACCGAGAAGGTCTCGTTAACCTACAGCCATGAATGGCTTAACCGCAAAACGCTTCACTTCTTCCTTCCTGCATGCAACGCATGTCGAGAGGCATCAAAAGCAAAAAACCGTTATTCAATAGCATTCGCGTTTTCTGCGTGGACCTACACGTCACAAAAGATTCGGCCACTTATCCCAATTATCTTCGCATTTGCAACTGTTCCGGAGCTTCGTGCCCTGAATCCACCATCCTGGCCACTTTATGAGCCCGTCGAAGGAGTAGAACCGAAGGAGGGGAAGCTTTCAAATATAGTCATGAACTGCTTCATGGAACCTAGCAGAAAACATCGTGGCTACGAAGAAGTGCAATGGGAGAATGATAGACGACGAGCTTCGGAGGTCAAGGAACTAGTTACTCAGTTAAAACAGCAGTGGCCCTGCGAGAGGCCAAAAGTCGTGATGTAAGCTATTTCACCCGGTACCTTGGATATTCTGCTGATTTTATGATCCGTGTAGGCAAGCATCACTGTTCGACATTGATCGATTGAATAGGGAAGCCGGAAAAGCGTTTCAAACATGGTTCCGAAACAAGCATCTATTCGACTATCTTCAGAACGTTCAATATGCTCTCAATAGCCTGCCGAAGTCAACAGGACTTCCTCTACCATACGCGTTTTCTCCGAGCACAACCAAGCCCCAGCCCACCTTCGATTATGTCTCGTTCCAGCAACTCTTTCAAGAACGCGGTGCTCCTACCATACCCCCTCCTCCGACCATCCTCCGAGATTCTTCCTGGTACAAAATGGAATCGAATGCGCACAATACGCAAAAATTGCAAGATCTTATACGCCAATTCCGTACTAGTACTTATATCTCTGACCAAAGTGGACCGTTGGTTGCAATTCGGCAGCAATACGCAGACGACTTAGAGAAAAGTCTGAACAGACTAAGGATGGAGCACGATACGACAATCAAACATAACGCATTGCCAACATCGCGGCTGCAGAAGGTGGTTCAGAACTACCACAGAGATTGCGAAAAACATCTCATGGTCGTCCACCAGAATGTTTGGAAATCGCTCTCGCCATTGACCGAAAGTGAAAATGCACTTCATGCAGCATTGCTTTGGCCCTCTCTAACAATCAGGTCTCTACTGGGAGCTCTCGCGTTTGGGGGCAATGTTCAGCTGACTGGAGCATGGAGGAAAACGTTGAATTCCCTCGCTCGCGCTGTATTAGCATTTCAGCATGCCTGTCGATTGAGCAAGTATATGGATGATTGGAAACCAGAAGAATTACATAGTGAACTGGGAAGCGTGATTGAGAAGACGGAAGATGATGAGCAACATTCGACTCGACTTCTCATCCAGGTAAAGAACTCCTCTTGGCGTGCTTGACACATTGAAAAGAGCTAATGCTATCGTTACCTAGGTCGATGGGAATTTTCTTGCAAGACCAACGCAGATCGACTTCACAAGAGAGATGATCAATCCTTCATCACGGAGCAATTCTGTCTTTCAGCTCAATATGGGTGAAGGGAAATCATCCGTCATTCTACCTATGGTTGCTGCCGCGCTCTCCGATGGAAAGCAGCTCGCCCGAGTAGTCGTTCTCAAACAACTGGCACCTTCAATGTTTCACCTTCTTGTTCAACGCCTTGGAGGGCTCGCAAATCGACGGATTTTTTGCATGCCCTTTTCACGATCCCTACAACTTACAGACGCACAAGTGCAGAAAATCCAACATCTGCACTCAATGTGCGTTCAAACGCGCGGTGTTCTTGTAATGCAGCCTGAGCACATTCTTTCATTCAAACTACTCGGGTTGGACCGCAAGTTCAATGCTTCATCTTCAAGGCTCATGCCTGACAAGGCAATCTCATTGTCATCTCCTAACTCGCCTGCTCTTGATGTCGCAAAGCATTTGTTGGATTCCCAACGGTGGCTGGATGACACCTCGCGCGACATCCTCGACGAGAGTGACGAAATCCTTCATGTACGCTATCAGTTGGTATACACCATTGGACAGCGGCAATCCATTCATGGAAGCCCGGATCGTTGGACCATTGTCCAGCAGATACTCATGCTTGTCAAGAAGCATGCAGCGAAGGTCAAAGAATTCTTCTTTGATGGACTAGAAGTGCAAGACGATCTTTCCGGGAGCTATCCTTTCATCCGGATTCTTAAGGACGAAGCTGCGAAAAGACTTGTCGAGTTAGTCGTGAGGGATGTTTCGAATGGCGGTCTTGAACAATGCTCATTCAACCTCTTTCCACCCGAACTACGACCCCTTATTCTCCCATACATAACCAAGCTGAACCTTACACCTGAAGAAATCCATATGATGGAGCAATACTGCAGACAGAGCGGATTTTGGAATACCATTCTTATTCTCCGAGGATTGTTTGCCCATGGTCTTCTGGTCTTCGTCTTAAAGGAGAGAAGGTGGCGCGTTGATTACGGCCTTGATCCATCGCGATCGATGTTGGCTGTCCCTTATCGGTAAGGCACTTTCATTTGATATTTGACTTGTGATGATTTAACCTGTCTTTTTTTAGCGCAAAAGATGTTCCGTCCCTGAGAGCCGAGTTCAGTCATCCTGATGTGACGATCTTGCTGACTTGCCTCAGTTATTATTGGCAAGGTCTATCTGAGACGCAACTAGAGGAATGCTTCAATCTCCTGTTGAAAAAGGATGACCCAATGATGGTATACAATAAATGGGTTCTCCGATCGCCATTGATCCCCGATCAATTGAAACACCTAGATGCAATCAATATCCACGATTACGACCAACGCAAGGAACTTCATCAATACCTGCATCACAATCAAGTAGTAGTCGATTTTTTCTTGGCACATGTCGTCTTTCCACGACATGCAAAAGAGTTCCCCAAAAAAATTGCAGCCTCAGGTTGGGATCTTGCGGAGGAGAAGCATCACGTTACCACGGGCTTCAGTGGGACGAACGATGGTCGCTATCTTTTGCCAACTTCCATCCGCCAGGACGATCCTCTCCACCAGCTAGCTACCAACGCAAGAGTCTTGACCTATCTGCTCCAACCCGAAAACGATCATTACGTGTGCATCCAAAACAGCCGGTCCATTTTCGAAAAATCAATCCTTCGTCTGATGGGAGAACAAGAATCCAAGATCCAGGTTTTACTTGACGTCGGGGCTCAGATGCTGAGGTTCTCGAATGAAGAGGTAGCCTCCGAGTGGCTCAACTTGAGATCATACAGTGACGCTCTTGCAGTGATATTCTTCGGTCCTGACGATGAACCTTACGTTCGGACTCGTAACGGCTTCGTTGAAGAGCTCGTCTCCTCACCTTTTCGTCACAGGCTGGAGAAATGTCTGCTGTACCTTGATGATGCTCATACGCGAGGTACCGACTTTAAGCTGCCAGCGGGCGTTCGAGCTGCAGTCACTCTAGGAGCTAACGTGACAAAAGATAAACTACTGCAAGGTACGGTGATATCCATTCAGTTGGCAAAATCTGAATAATTCTTATTTTGCTATATTCTACAGGCTGCATGCGAATGCGGAAGCTTGGACATGGTCACTCCGTCATGTTCTTTGCACCGCTAGAAGTCGATCTAAGGATACGGCATGCTACTGGGCTTAGAAAAACTGATCCAATTCAAGTCCAACATATCTTGCTATGGACAATGCAACAATCATGCAAGGAAGTCGTTCACTGGATACCACGATGGGCACAGCAGGGGGTAGACTACAGAAAGCGAAGGAAAGCTTGGGAGGCATTCAAAGAATTCCCCTACAGTCCGAATGAGGACCTCGGATCAGCTTGGATACAAGATGAAAACTGGTCTCTCGAGGCAATGTATGCTCCTAGCCATACTCTCACTGCAGCCAACCACCTTCGTCAATTTAGCGACTACCAGGACATTCTACAACGATACAAGAAATGGGCGCCCTCTTCGTTCTCAGGGGCACGTATCGAGGACGAGGATGAGCGAGAGGTGATGCTCGAGATCGAGAGAGAACGCAAGATAGCATGGCAGCCCCCAAAAGCGATTGCTTCCACTCCCCACATCCACGATGACCTCCGTTTGCTGGTAGGAACAGGTATCTTCAGACCGAGTTCCTCCGCATATCGTTCTCTTTTTCAACCCCTTGGCCACAATACGTTTGAAACACGTGTCTGGTCATCTCCTCACCTATTCGCTACAAGCGAGTTCCTTACCACAGTTGAGCCCAAAAGTCTTGCGGAAGGAATCGATGCAAACAGTTATCTCCGTCCAGTGCATTGGGTCCTTTCCGCTGTTCAGTCTCAAGGGACTATTTTTATTGTCCTGAGTCCTGACGAAGTCAACGCCTTACTGCCGGAAATTCGACGGAGTCGGAAGGTGCATTTACATCTATACTCTCCCAAGGTTACTCAATCAATGAAATCGATTGACGACCTCGCCTTCTACTGTATACCGCCGCTTCGCACTTCCTGGGATCCCCCCAAACTTGGGATCACAACACGACTGAATCTATGGGCGGGACAGCTATATCTTGAGGACTACAGGGCATATCAGTACCTCTGTAGCTTCTTGGGACTTTATTGTTGGCATCCCACAGACGGTGACACCATCCAGCCTGACGGTTTCATTAGACCCGAGCATCGTCGATATCCTTCTATCAACTCTTGTTTCTTCCTGGAAAGTCCAGTCCCATATTTGAAGAAATTGATTGCCCTGAGAAGGAAGGGAATAGATTACTTTCCTACACACCTTGGGCAGATATTGCATGGCAGGCTATTGACAGAGGATGATCTTCCATCGCGACTGACCGATGTTGAATAGCATGTATATCCTATGCGTAGATAGACTGTCTTACTCAAATATACCGCATAGACAGCTTCAGTTGATTCGAAAATGCAGAGGATTTACAAATCGCCCCGCCGAAATGCAGTAATTCATGAATTTCAGCCTATCCCAGATCTATCTCTTCAAAAGTTTCGGGGGGCGTAGAGCTAGCATATCCATGAGATGCATCGTGAAAAGAGAAAAATAGTAGAAAAGGGAAGCAGGAGACGGTAAGCATGTCCTAGATCATGCCTGAGTGTGACAAATCGGAGCTTTCGCCACCTATCAGCGAACCCTGAGAGACGATCAATCCCAATTGAAGAAAATAAAGAACGCAATGCGTAGTCTACTGCATAATGGATAAAGCATAAAAAAGCCCAAGAAGAAACGAGAGCTGCTTGCAAAACGGGTCAAAGGACGTCTGACAAGCTTTGGGCTTTGTGCCCGTACTCTTTCTGACCCATTGTCTTTCATGTTTTACGAATGCGGAAATGCCGACGAAGAGAGCTGAAAAAAGCGACAAAATAGGGATTTTGGAAATTAACGCACCGCGTCCTTATAGTGCTCGAGGTCTTACATCAACGGAGAGAGCGTTAGAGCCTCCAAATAAAACCTTGGCTCTCTTTCCGAGTCTTACGTTGATATATCACACGCATCGATGCTTCCGGTAGCCAGAATTTGGAATCATCTGGAACAATAGTGCATTCTTCCATTTGGCATAAGCGGGATTGGTTACTTAGCAAATTTTAGTGAAGTGCCCTGAGCCCTGTCTTGAGTTCCGTGACATTAGTACCAGTTGAA
>WSUA01000032.1:63813-78705 GCA_019633455.1 Tulasnella sp. 419 | reverse complement strand
CGCGAGAATTTGGCGAAAAACGCCTCCCTCGGGGTAGGGGCTTTCATGAATTCTGTAGATAACATCAGCTACGACCCATTGACAAAGTCCGGAACAAGACACACCAAGGGTTTCATAATCACCCCCGCTAATCTCTATAAAGTCAAAGATACCCCACTCCGAGATATCCCGTACTTGTTGGAGAGCTTGTTCTTCTGTTGTACCACCCTGGACACAGTCTGCAGCATTAAGCTTGATACCCAACACGAATGAGCTTGGGACAACAGCTCTGATGCGAGTAGCAATCTCATGTATAATATGGAGATTATTAGGATGACCATACGGCCCGCCTCGTTTGTTTGTCTGCAATGCTATACGTTAAGTAAACTGCTCAAGCGTATAAATATATACATATATTACCTTTGGAGAGATGAACTGGGATAACAAATCTGGTGGAAGATTGTGTTACATTTACACGCAATCAAGCAACGGACCACTTACATCCATGAGACGCATGGAGCTGAACGCCGTCAAATCCAGCATCTCTCATAACTTCAGCACCCCTCACAAAACTTTGAATAACGGTCTCAACCTCATCATCTCCTAATTCACGGGGAGGGATAAACAAGAACTTGTGGAACAGCTTGGATAGCACGCCATCGTTTTCGTGCCTTGATTGCAATGGAACCGTGCTGGGCGCCGAGGGCGCCTTAAAGAATGACCGACCACCTACAATCCGTGGAGATTGACGCCCTGTGTGACTAAGCTGTACGATGGCTAAGGTTGCAGGGCCGGAGGAATTATCGTTACGACAGCATTGAGCCAATTGGACGAAGGGTGCTACACTTTCGGGTGTGATGGTGTCTGGAACAACCATGTCGCGTCCCAGAGTGAGATGGTGTGGGTCAACCTGGATATTACCTAAGACATTGTCTATCACTGATTCCAAGATGTTGAGGACTGTTCAGGGCTTACCAGTAATAATCATTCCCCATTTACTTTGTCCCCATCTTTTGTACAACCCAAAGTGGCGATTGTTTGGAGGTCCACCGCCAAAAGTAGTGAGAGCCTCGTACATGGCAGCCTGCCAAACACGTGAAGCAACTGCGCGTTGACAATGCTGTCGGAGAGTTTTTCATACCTTCACGAGTCTGTTTGGAAGCACCTTTTTGCTACATGGCAATGTAAGCGATTCTTGTAGAATGGCGACGTCGGAATCCACTTCTGATTCTTCCATGTGCTCTTTAGGACGTGATGGGCACCTTCAATGCACGCTAAAAGGTGGTTGACGCTAAACGTGGCTGGCGATTGTTGCTATTGCAGAGCTTCTAGACGGACAGGGATGCGGGCAAAGCCACCGGGCATAAGGAGCGCTTGAACGTAAATGGACAAAACTGAAATTTCAAATGTTTCAGGTGATATTATCGAGAAAAGCCGCACCGGGAGAACCGGCTGAAACATATCCGAGTTCAGATGTCGTTTTCCCCACCAACGCGTTTGCCAGAGGGATCGATTCTCACTCTCCATCTTACCACCATGTCCATCGATCTAGAAAAAGCCATTGGATTTGAGAACCAAGATCAACCTGTCTCTTGGACTAGACGAGACTTGCTCCTATATGCTGTTGGAATTGGTGCAAAAAAAGACGACCTACAATTCGTGTATGAGCTGGGTAAGTTCCAGTCTTATCGCCTTCCTCGACAATATAGCCTCTGAACGAAGCTCAATGCGACAGATAAAAGATTTTCAGCCTTTCCAACCTATCCTGTTGTGTTGTCCCTCAAGGGTACGTATTCCATTGCTCGCAACGGAGAACTCCAGCCACTCATATGATATTTAGGAAATCAGACAGATGTAGTAAATTTTGCCAAGGCCCTGGACTCTGAGCCTATACCAGGACTACCAAAGTTTGATCCCAAGAGAGTGGTTCATGGTTCACAGTCGATAGAATCATTGAAACCTCTTCCATTGGAAAGCGGCCCCGGTTGGAAGCTCAAGAAGCGCGTCGTGGGTGTTCACGAGAATAGTGAGAGTAGTGGTTGTGAGATGCTTGATCGTTGCTCACGCCAATTTTTCAGAGTCTGGGATCATTGTTGAATATGAGCTCCTGTTGGTTGATGGAAATGGAACCCCATATTCACGCATGATAGTATGTATTGATCTCGAGTCATGTTACGTAACAAGTGGATTTACATGTCCTGGGGCCAGACTTCGAGCTTTAATGTTGGCGCAAAAGCTGTTGGCAAGTTCTCAAAGGCCATTGCAAAGGCACCGGTGGCAAAACCCATACCAAAGGACCGGAAACCAGACCATGTTGTGACGGAGCATATCTCCGACGAGCAAGCCCTGGTATATCGACTGAGTGGAGACTACAATCCCCTTCACATTGGTATGTTCTAGTGTCCTCCAAGAGACGTTGGTTCACGTAATGTCCTCGACAGATCCTGAAATTGGATCCAGACTGGGCTTCGGAGGTGTGATTCTTCATGGGCTTGCATCGTTGGGCTTCGCCGCACGTGCTGTACTATCCAATGTAGGCAACAATGATCCAAGCGCTCTCAAGGCAATTGGAGTGAGATTTACCAGCCCAGTCAAACCTGGTGGTGAGTGTCTCGACCAACTCGGGATAGTGTGATCCTAACAAACTTCGTTGTGAAGATAACCTGGAGACTTCGATTTGGGAAGTTGGTCCAACCAAGGATGGAGCTACGGAGGTTGCTTTTGTGACTAAGAACCTAAGTACTGGAAAGGTTGGGATCCCTTGTCTTTATCAGATTAGTCAGCTGATTGCTGACTTTTCTCTTATTAGATTGCGCTTGGCGGTGGGGTAGCTTACGTCACCAAGGCAACCAAAGCAAAGCTCTAGCACAGTTGAGACGGCGGTATCATAATATCGAGAAAGTATATTAATTGGAAAAAAATTGCATCCGAATCTGAACCCAAACAAACCCTAACTCAATGCCTTTGCCCACTGTCGAGCTTCATTCAGTCTGCGCTCAACGACAGGAGATGCTTCCATTCCTGTTGTACCTCCAGTCCAGGTGGGAACATCGGCACCTTTGCCGCTGTGCTGGTCAAGAAGTTTGACATCGGCGGCCGAAAGGACTACACAGTTATCAACTGCGAGTGGCTTGCTCTTGTCCCAGCGAGCCAGATGTGCCTTTGGTAGTATGGGATGAGGCGGGATAGATGAACGCCCGCGATTCAGATCTTCGAATATAAATGATATGTCGTATTCGTCGATTGGAAGTTTCCTAAGGTAAGATGTCAGGTCATAACGCCAAGAACACTATGAAAAAAAATCTCGTACTCCATGAGTCCACTTTCGGAGCTTTCCTTCGCTTCCCGTGAGGAAAGGTCACGGAGTAGCTTCTCGTATAGCTTTTTACGGTTCCGAACTGGGAGAGGGTTCAATATAGGTTTTTGAGCGAGATCGCATAAGATGTATGTCGCTGCATGCAGACCGAAGATCGATGGCAAAGGACCTGACATAGTAAAATGACAACCAGTTGAGTGGCATCACTTGGACATGGCAATTGATTCATACCTAAAACGGGAAGAATGCGAACACGGAAGTCATCAAATGGTCCAAGTTCATGTACGGCGCCTTTCTTGAATTCTTCTTCTGGGAGCGGCAGAAGCTTGACATCGCTGGGGATTTCCGTTGAATAAACCACCCTGGAGTTGGCCTAGTGTTAGTAAGATGAACTAATGAGTTCACACCAGGGCTTACGGGATGCCCGAAGTAATTCCGCTCATTTTCAGACGTCGTCGAACGGACCGGGCCAGTGGATCTTCCTGAGTATCGGAAATGTCACTAAAAGGCAATATCAGACATCGTGTTAGGCCACACGACCAACAAGTCATATCACCTGATTTGAATCCGTGTAGGATCGCACTTGGTGCCAGCTCCCATTGATGCGAAAACCTACCTCGCCACAATCAACGATCAATAGAAGAAATAGAAGAACAGAATTCCAGAGCAAACCTTGATATTCCTTTCATGGCAGTACTTCAATAGTTCCACCTATACAACGTGACAAGCTAGTCAGTGGACACCTCAATTCTTGTACTCGACACCCTAAACCTTTGTCGTGATATTATCGATGGCATCTTCACGATGGATCAGTTAGGGAAATCGCATTCAAGCATTGAGCTCAAGCCTCACCTATAACCCAATCTATATTGCCCCCCAAGAGCCTCTCGCCTTCCCTACCAGATTTCCAGAGCTCTATTCGAGCATCCACCTCCACCCAAGGCGCAATTTGGTGGAAATATTTCTTGCAAGCAGTAACCTTGGGTGTTCCGACATCAGCCAGAGTAGCCACGGCATGGCGATTCAGTGACGACAATGTGACGTTATCGAAATCTATCAGGCGGACGTAGGAAACTCCTCTAAACAACGTTCAGCTCGATTTCAGTATGTCTTTCAACTTGTTCAACTCACGATCGCACTAGCATTGTAGCCGCCCAGCTCCCCACCCCTCCGCATCCAACAATTGCAACTCGTCCACCTCGCAACTTCGACATGCCTTCATCCCCGAAGAACGAGTAGTTTCGAGAAAGTTGTTCTCGGATCAATGATTCATCATAAGTCGAGGCGTTTACAGCCGCAGGGTTCGCTTGTTGATCGAGCGGCTGTACTAAAGGGCTTTCGTCGTCTAGACCAGGTGAAATATCACGTTCCTCTAGTCCTTTGCTCCCCACATCGGCATAGACATGACGTGCGACGTCTCGACCGAGAGCCTTCCGTCGACGTCTCTGGTCAAATGTGCGATATACTTCAATTACCGAGTATGTGACTATTGATGCACCTAAGGCTGTAAGTGCCAATTTCGTTGTTTCCGTCGTTGCCCAGCGGTTCATGTGATGGAAAGGCGTGCCAAAAAAAAGTGCTGACAAATTTTAAAGTCACGTGACCTCACGATTCTCACCAATCGTCATCGCTCCCAAAGCGCAAATTTACTAAGCACTTGCCGAAAGAAACGTTGTGCATTATTAAGTTCATCATGTAGATGAAAATTTATGGTGATATATATCCCATTAGTTGTTGCCGCCGGTATCAGTGAGAGGTGACTCGGAACGCACATTCCTTTCTCACCTCAACTGCATGGCGGGTGAGTCCCCCGCTCTGCACATATGACAAGATACCTAGGGGATTTGGCTGAGCCTATCAGATTTTGCACTATACAGACTTCAGGGTAACTCTGGGATCAGCTTAGCCTAACGAGCATCATGGACTATTCACGATTGAGAAAAAAATGGATTAGAGAGTGTGTATTGAAAATTGACCAGATTACGATACATAGTTCGTATCGCATTCGACGTGGATAGAAGTCCCCTTTATCGGGATCTTCGGCGCCGCTCACCCCCTTGGCGACGCCTGAAATACCACCACCCATCCACGTGTTGCGCCGAGGTGCGTGAATGAATGTACAAAAGAGTGGTTTCACCGAGTCCAATCCGGATGAGGGCGCAGGTGCTCAAAAGGGTAACTTTGATCGTCCTCATCACGATTGTCTGGAATGCAGATCGGCGGAGGAGCCTTGATGAAGTCCCTGTGTGACAAGCTGCACACGGTTGGAAAGCCAATCACCTGAACTGGCTGACCCCTTCTTAAACTGGATCGATCAAAAGATAAGCGATTCATGCCGAGATTTACCTGAGCTCGATGTGCGGTCCGACACGTATCTGGCACAGGGGTGCCCAACCATAGAAACGTCGACTTATGCCGTACTCCCTACTAGTCGAACGAACGATCTAGTTGCCAACCTAGGGGAGGAGTATTAGCAGCAAGCAGAATATCATACGATAGCCAAACCCACCCTGTCTAATCTGTGGGCAGGAGAAAATCTATCCCTTGCTGCTAGGAACAGCGGGGAAGGGGAGCAATTCCATGACAGATTGGATGCCTATTTCCAATGAATCGAGAACAATATCCACCGGCGAAAGCCGCGAGTCAGTCCATGTGAGCCAGCACTGGATAAGGGACAGATTTGGGGGCCTCAGTACCGCTTATGCCCATAGGAGGGAAACCAAGTGAGGCGAGCCTTGAAGGTTCAGTGAGACAGGGATGAATCTGGAAGCCTGCGAGTAGCTCCCAGGTCCTTCATCGGAGTGTCCCGCGTCCGGTCGGAAAGTAGCATATGCAACAGCAGCTGCCAATACGCCAGTTGCCCCGACTGAGACTTATTCGCATCGACTTCCTTCTCTATCCGCAGAAGTTGCTCTGGAACCATGCCGCAAATTTGGTTCGCTTGTTCCATGCAAGGTAAGAAAGTTAATTCATTCGTACCTCAAGCGCATTCTTAGACTTGCATGACCTGAAAGTCCACGATAACGCCCATAGGCGATAGTGTCCACTGATAAATCAATTGATAATGAGGTACGTTATGCAGCCGGTGAGTTGTCAAGACCACCTTCCCAAGCGCAGCACGTTGTGGAGATCGTGAGATGCCGCAGAAGGAGTGACTATTGTTCAAAACTGACGCTCAGGGAAGAGGGACTGGACTGGTGCTATCGAGTGCCAAACTGCATGCGACGAGCAATGCCAGACCAAAATATGGACCATCACCGCATAATCCCCTTGGGGTTTGTTTGAAGTCGCTTTGGTAGAACATTGCGACATCGTGAGCACCCAGTGTGAAGCCTGTGCATGCCAAGTATCCCGAGTTGTATGTGGTGTACCTCATTAACCACCTGTTGGTGACACCACTTGACAGCGAACTCTGAATACAGAGAACATGCCGATTAATGAGTAGTGAATGATGGAAAGAATAGACCGGCATCCCGTCGGAGCCTCAACGCACCCACTACGCCAAGAGACAGTGACGGACCCAACTACTTGAAGTAAGGAACCGAGGAGAGCATCATGTGAAACCGTTTGCTGAAAGATATTTCCACGAGGTCTCGTCGTCTAATGATATCTTGGATCTGAGGAAGTCCGAGCTATATTGGTTTCTTGCATCTCTGAACCGTAGTTCACCATGTCTCATCAAGATTGTCGGTATATAAGACGAACCTTCTAACAAAAACCATCAGACAACTACTTCTCGAGACAGCACTAATCCCAGCGCAAGCGTACATAACTTTTTTGGTGACGGGTTGTCCCTGTTGACTAATCAGTTAGTGATATTTCCTAGGCACGTGATTCCACGTTGAATGGAATGGCCTCACATATGTTAATGAATACACTTCGTTGTAAATGACATACACAACATCCGTCTTTGAACGGTGAACTTGATACCTGCTTTTTTGAATCATCGATGAAGCAAAATTACAACCACGAACCGTATGCCAAGTGATTCTTTTTCATATAAAATTATACCTGAACGTCCGGTGGTGTCAGTATGACACTTGGAAATGACCTCCGATGTCTGGCAAGACCCATTCTTCAAAGTGGATATGATTGATCTCAGGGCATGCGCTTCAATCACCAAGCAAACAGGCTTCTGCAAGATTCCACTTTAGGTAAATCCTGCCCAAATTGGCTGCGTCTTCCGTTGGAGGGACATTGACGTGCGCCCATGAGGGCAAAGCAAAGGCAAAATGTAATTGTGGTAGTATTTGGATGTGAATAACTTGTGAGTAAGGTGGCAGCTATGGAGGTGGTGATAGACCGTTTGCTTGATGAAGTACTGCCGCCGGGAGTCAAGGCATCCAAGACGAGGCTGACGGCAAGTGTACTCGTAACGGTTCCTGAGATGCCCCATAGGGAAGCCGAGTGCACACGTTGGTGAGACTTGCCGGAGTTTTACAATCGACTGGAGGCGCAATGGTGCCATGAAAGGAGCCCTGGGCACGATTGGAGCATGTCGTTGTGTCTCCGGTGAATAGCGAAGTTAGCAGTCCTGTGATATAACTATGGCAAGTCGACAGGTAGAGTGCCTTGACGGATGACAAAAAAACTGGACGGAACTCGATCTAAGCTGGATCAAAGAGGGGGTTTGTCAGCCGTCCTCCTAACTCAACTCAGAGACGACCGGAGCTAGATCGTGATAGGTCATGGTCAGTAAGACAGTCAATTATGAATGAACGGACCTTGATTCACTTGAGTGAGTGCCACCACTTGCACATGCCCTTGACAACAAACTCCGAGCGGGACGCGTATTATCATTGGTGACTAAGGTGTGTTCGGCATTTTCTTTCCCGATCGTGCTTACCCGAGTCATTATATGTTATTGATGACATGCAAGTGAGTCCATTCGACATGATTGCGATGCTCCACCATCGATTTTGAGCACGACTAGGAGGTGAGTAATCGCATGGACTTGGCAAAGGTTTACCAACGTCCTCGGAGCTACTCAAGCCATTGATTGCCGGTAGCCGAGTCCATTGAAACGCCGGCAGACGAAGTACTGAGTTTGTTGTGTAGATAAAAGGTATGGAAAGAGAGAAAACATTGTGGATTTGGTCAAACATTGGTGAAGGAGCAGAGGACGGACGTATCGGTCCACATTTTCGCCAACGACCGGGTTTCCCATTCCAGGCAGCTTCATGCGGCGCAAGGCTAAAGAACCTCAGTCTATCACACCCAGAAAAAACGCATTCCCAGAGAAGTGCACAGTCTTCGCCACATGTAGGAAATCGCCTGTGCGCTATACCATTCTTAACCTGGATCTTTTGGCAGTCAGCCGCAGGGTCCTACCACATCGGAGATTCGCAAGGCACGCACAAGCCGTCCAGGGCACTTGTATGTCTTGGCTCCATAGATTACAGCAACGTTTTCCTGACTCAGATAGACTCAGCTTGGGCTGCTTTGTCCTCTTTTACATTAGCTCAAGTCGAATGGTGGAATGCAATGTAGCCTTTCAGTCGGAGCGACAAGGTCCCTTTGGAAAACCCACCGTGGAAGGTGTCCACGTAAGTCAACAGAAGCTTATATATGGTCCTGGAAGCTGGTGATTACGCGACTCAATTTCCCAAAGATAGACGTAGGAGATCATCTTGGCAACACGTCATTCGTAACTTCTACATCCCCAAATTGATATTTCGAACGTTCGACCCGTGACATTTGTGAAAAATTGAAAATCTTAGGTGCCTCAAAGTATGCGGAGCTGTAATTCGACCCATCACTCACGATCAAAAATAAAGGCATGGTACCTTGTAAGGGTCAGTGATGTCAATAGAAGGTCTATAGATCGAATATTCTGATGAGAATGGTATTCGAATGAAAGGGTTCAAACCACCTGAAAGTTCCTCAACCTGGGGGACCGCGGCTCAGAGAGTCAACACTCGACCAGACACTTTTCTTTCTCCACTTTGGGCGCCTGGCTTCTTCCTAAACCCAGGAAATTCCTAGGATAATTAGTCTTTTATCTTGGATCACTGATTCAATTAGTTCCTGATACGCAAGGTACTAGATAGTTACCGTGCATCAGAGGATCAAGTTCGCTCGAGATTGTTATCACGACGTAGGTATCTTCTGACAGGTAATTGAATTATTTTACAGTCTGTGCCTCTCCTGGTAATTGAGTAGCCTATTCGAGTCTTGGCATCTAGAGGGCAACCATGATCCACTGACAATTATCCCTTAGGTTTAAGCGAGATCAGTGTCGGTGTTCATCAAAAAGGAGTTATGCGGTCATTGCAGCAACGTAGTAGATCCGATTGGCGAGCAAGATAATCGCCCCATCTGACCCAATGAAGTAAATGCAGTTCGGGCAGAGCCATGGGCAAATCCCTGCTTAGGAGTATACTCGCTTTCTGTTTTGAATGCCGGAGCGGTTGGACAAGTCGGGGGAATGCTGAACCTTGAGCCTGAAATTATCTTATTGCTTTAGGGACGAGCCACATACACAGTGCATTCTGGAGTTTCCCCGATTGGGCCCTCTGTGGTCTGTTGACCTTGTAATATCCTGTGCACTGGGCGCTGGATCCTCTACTCAGCTTTTCGTGCCTAGAATATATCAGGGCGAATCAATTCACACTGAAAAACGCGTCAATCCCTTTAGAATAACAGAAAACAATAGATGACTTGCACACTCCAGACGAACGTGTTACTTCATTACTTTGTTGTTGTTTAATTGCAGTTCAACTCTATTAGGCTTCTTTCTGTGCAAGCCCCTTGGACTCTATCTCTGATGCATGTTGTTCGGCAGTTTCCAATCTCTGGCAGTTCACAGCGTTATTTGGATCATATATTGTGCTGACCCAAGCCTCCACTGGCATGTTGTTTGCGATAATGAAGACTTCGTCTCATTTTCTTATCATTCACCACGTTTATTATTATGGGGTGTCACCTGCTTTAAAAATCTCTATTTAGACTAACGTTAGCAAGTCAAAAGTTGCGTCATTCGACCAAAGAAGGGACGGTGTGTCAGAACAAAAAAGTACCAGGAAACAAGATTACCTCAGCGTTGTAAGCGAGGCCGCACTGGATCGCGAACTCCACCATTTCTCGGATCCACCCGAAGATGTATAACCTGGTTATAAGCAGGCGGCCCTGTCCTACAGTCTCGAAGGACTTCCTCCTAGGTGAACTTTCATCTCAGAATCTCAGGGTAGCTTTGGTTTGGCTCTCCCAAAAGCGAAGTGAGAAGCGAGACATATTCCCTGTTTTATCTCGACTGGAATCGTTGTTGCACCCTGAATCCCAGGATTTTGGCGTAAAATTCATTCCCAAATGAGGCCAACGATCTCGCAGGCCTTGATGCCCTAAAACGTTATGAGGTCAAAATGTCAATCAAATTTTTTTTCGAGTCACGTTTATAAAAAAAATTTAGAGTGGACAGCCAATCAGAAGAAGGAAATTCTGGTGGGCTCAAGTTCCTGGGTTGCGACAGGTGAGACAAGTTGGTGATAAGCAATTTTTGCTCAGAGACCCGAAAAACCGATGCACGCTCTCCGCATCACTCGACATCCTTCGACCTCTTTGGAAATCTTTGACAGGAGGGTAAACACTTGACAGGTGCCTTCCAGGGTCAGGTCTTCCGTCTATACCTTATCGGGAAAAGAAACGAGTTCCCAGGTGCTGGATAACCTACGATGGGCAAAACGACAACTCGTTTGGCGCGTATTCCAAATACAGTAGGTCAGCGCGCCCGAGCTCGGGCAGGAATAAAGAGGGGGGGGTGGGCGGTCCAGACAATCGCAGAATATCGGAACAAATTTCAGAAGATTAGCAACCCTGCAGAGCTCCATTATGGAGAAATAACGAGGCACCGCGGCAGAAGTCTGGAGCCACCATTGGCCTAATGAATTATTTTGATCATGTGTACCTGCCATTAAGAGGGTAATCATCAGAGATCTCAACTTGTTGAAGATTTAGATTTGAATTAATGATTAAGACTACATGAACGAAGCGAGTCGTGTCAAAAGGGGTAATAGCAAAGCACAAACGCAGCTGCGAAACAACGCATCAAGAATCGTGATGGAACAAGTAGAGTTCTGATGATAACCAAAAAAAAAAAAATTAAACATGTAATAGAATATTTTATCCTACAAGAATTCGTTGTTGAACAAGATTTTCATGATTACAACTTTTTTTTTTTCCTTTGGTGAATCGAAAGAATCACCGTCGATGAGGATGATGGTACGCATGTAAACTCTGGCTATGACCATAATTGACTCCCGCGACGGAAAGTGAGGGGGAATTCGAAGTCGAGCCATAAGGGTGATAGTTGTGGTGCGTAGAGTGTGGAGGCAAAGCTGCATAACCCTGTCCATGACCCTCATTGAGAGGAAGAACAGGACTCTCTGCATACGTGGATGACGAATCCGATGAACGAGTGGACCGGCCACCGCTTCCTGATGGTGCACTTGCGTTTGTACTCATAGGAGAGACAACCATAGTGGCAGATGAGGATGCAGTAGATAACTTCCTTTGCGCCTGTGTTCTTGATGACGGAGCAGGTACAACACCTAAACTCAATCCCATAGTGTAGATTTCGTTCATTTTTCCGTTTCCCATACCATCAACTGGTGTGGATGAGGAAGATGTCTTCAGTCGTTTGTTTGGTGCTACTCTGTCCCTTTCTTCATGCGAAGCCGGCTGACGAGACCAGTCGGAAATCGGCGGTCGGCTGGACCAGGAATCCCCTGAGGTGGTTGGGGTTGGGTAAGGTCTGCTCCAGCTTGGTGCTGCGTGACCCTGACTTGGTCCGGCTTGATTTTGGTACGAAAGCGCCGTAGTGGAGTGGTGATCTTGGCCACGATCGTCGCCAACCGCCTTGTGGGATGGGGATGAGCTAGATTGGGGTTTGCTACTCTTGGATGATTCTGGGTTCCCTCTTCCTGAGGAAGATTGTGGGATAGTACTGGAACCGGCGCTTGGGCCTGAGGAGTTGAATTGCTGGAATCTGTAACCCCCGGTGCTTCCAGATGGCTCATATTGGGTGGGGGAAGGGTCGGAGAGCATGAGGCCTGCTGCTCCGGGATTGCCTGCGCCTCTTGACGCTGCGCCGCTACCTCCTCCTTTACCTTTTCCCCCTTTTTTCCCTCCGCCCCGGCCGCCTTTTTTTCCTGTTGAAGGACCCGCTCCTGGCGAACCATCTTCATCCCCTCCGTCCTCATCGTCATCTTCGTCATCTTCGTCGTCGTCGTCATCGCTTCTTGCCCGACCCCCTGAGATAGGCTTTCTTCTACGTTCGCCTTCCCGAAGGTTAACGCGGACCCCCCATCGTGAGAGATGCTTGAGAAGGTTTGAGGGGGGAGAAGATCAAGCGGGAGAGGGATAGGTGAGGTATGGATATTAGTAATAAAGTTGCGAGCGTCCCGAAAAGATAGCGAAATGTTAAGCTTGTATTTCGAAATCGCAATTAGAAGTCTATTGTACTGACCTTTGTTAGTGGAGTGGAAGCTTGAAGACCTGGGAATCTATTAGATAATGTTGGTCAGCTTCTTTGAGATACTCAGAAAAAAATGACCCTACTCTTTGGTGGAGTAAACGGTAAAGGGACCGCTGTACAGTTCTGCTGCGACGGGGATTGCATTTGAGTTTGGTACGTGGCTTAATAAAGCGAGGTTTTAGCTGCTAGCCTGATGAGAAATAGTGGAACGAAGCACCTTAGCAGATCAAAGAAGCGGTAACGAAGGGCGAAGCTGCCTTCTAGACGCACGGATACGTCCTAATGATGATACGAATTGTAGTCAGCAAAGGGTCGGGTGGAATGAATGTTTCAGAAAATGAAAAGAGTGACAATCCGGGAATAAACTTAATTGAAGCCGGGGGGGTGCGAGATAAAGAGGAAAGCACATACAGCCCATACAAAAAATACAACGGGTTGACCTGTCATGTCGAGCATATGGACGGCATGAACGAATGAGGAGCCAAAGACGGATGTTGTGAGGGAGTTGGAGGTGTCCGGAATTGGGTTATTTGAGTTTGGATCCGGAGCCGGGAAGAGATCGATGTGGGCGACGAGACCCATGATGTCAATGTCACTTGAAGGGTGTCAGAGAGATAGATATGTATGGAACGAGAGACTCACTCTGCATGCAATTCATGTTCTGACTGAGTAGGGAGACCAAGATCGAATACCTCCCAGAGACGAAGCCTGACGACTGGGGGTGGATCCAATGGCCGCCTATCTCTCTTTGCGAATCTAAGCGATGGTGTGAGTTGGACGGGATTAGAATGTGAGGGAATGGACTGACTTGCGACCTAAATCAGGTTTTTGGTACTCGTGCAGCTCTGCCCTGATCGTCCGTCCAGCATAAGGACCGGAAGAGTATGTGATTGGCTTGCCTATCGTGGAATCGTCCTGTTGCCGGGGAGCCAAATCCATAGTGAGGAGTTAGTAAAGGGAGGAAATTGGGGAGAGAAGGGAAGTGGAACAGGAGAAGAGATTAAGTACCATTCAAAGATTATTGGGCCCTGTTTTTCGTGAGCTAGAGTGCAAGGGAGAAACGGGGACGAACGAGGATCAACTCGGTGTGGATTTCCCGGAATTTCTTGGTTTCGTGGTGTCCTAACCCTGGACCCGCGCAAGGGACGCCTCAAGGGAACTACTCTGGATCGATCGGGGTCTTGGTCGTCTATTCCCGGTCTTTGGCCGCCACCACCCTTCCACTTCTCTGGGCTCAATCCCGGCACCGTGTATTTCAGGCTCGGTGGATATACAACTTTTCACAAAATGTACCATCGCTCTACGGTGTCTCATCAGAAGCAGTCATCCGGTCTGTAAGCTTACCAGCAATCTCACGTTCGGTCCATGCCCCATACAAAGACGATCTGCATGCATCGTCTTCAAACGCTCATATACATCCTTCTTGATGTGGCAAATTAGCCTCCACCATACTCCTTATCGCACACGAAGTTTTTGCCTCACAATGCACAACACGAGCCGCCTTCATCCGTGTCGTGTCCTTGAAACGGAACACCTTCAATCGCAACCACATGCTTATGCCGTAACCTGTTTCCCTAGGCCAACGCTCTCGATGTCTTCGTCATGCCTGGCTCCGCATGGGATATTGTCCCCTTCGTCTTCCTTTGTTCAACCGATGGGTGCCCGCCAAACAATGTCTACATCTATTTTCCATCTCTTCCCTGCCTACACGCTCCTTCCTGGTTCAAACCTTCGCCAAAGATTCTATCTGTACCACATCTTGGTTGCGTCATCGCGGGTCGAGGTCAATTTCAATCGAACCCAAAAACTCTCGGTGGCCTCGTTCATTCCGGCAACAAATCTTGATACATCTCTCGCAGGGCACCAAGCTGTCACTGGTGACGCTTAGACACGCCGTCTAGGTGGGAAATGAAATGTAGCGGATCCAGGTAAAGGTCCATCCAATGGGCTACAATTTAAACATTTTCTCCACTTTCTCGGAAAGGTCCATTGAGCGCCTGAGTTCCAGCAACCCCAGCAGTTGATCTCGAGTATCGACCTGCTTCACGTCTTCCGTGCCTCGATAGAAAGGTACTGTTCTCAATTCCTCATCCAGAACGTCCTGTCTAACTTTGACTCCTTGAAA
>WSUA01000032.1:49118-63789 GCA_019633455.1 Tulasnella sp. 419 | reverse complement strand
AAACAAAACAATCGTCCACTCCATCTGGATCATCCCCATCTGGATCATCCCGGTTCTCAAAGTCTATTCCTCGTTTCACCTCGCATTGTTGCCTGGCCGAACTCATGTTCACTATAAGCGATGCAGCTCTAGGAACAATGTTGTTGAGAAACCGGATTGAGTTGGGCAAGCAATATTTGTCAATTATTGAGTCCAGAGGTAAGCCATGCAATATTGCTCTTCTCGTCAGACAGAACATTGCTTCTCATGGTGTTGACGTTTACCGACTTGACACACGCAACTTAGACCTTTGAGTTGTCAGGTGAAGCTCCGGCAATGTCCGCACTGATCCCCAGGTTAAGCACACTCAACTGAGCCCAACGTGATGGACAACTGGTCGGAGTGACTGCGCATCACCAACTCAGCTCAAAGCCATTCATTTTTCAGGTCGTTTGGAAGCCTTCGCAGCTTGTCTGTGGGATTACTAAGGTAAGTCGTCGATTATCAATACAAATGATGAGTTCTCTCACATTTTTCATATGGATAAGGCCGCAGTTACAAATATGGGTGGTTCCGAAGCCAGCATTGGTACCAGAATTCTCTAATTCAGTTCACGCTCTCAAGCCCTTACTTGACCATCAATTCTTTAGGCGAAGTGAACAGCACAGTCGATACCGGCATTACTAGAATCACCGCAGCAATCGGGTGAGTTTCTTCGACCCCGAGGCCTCTCTCGGGGATGAATGCTCATCACTTGGTGAGCGGCGTGGTAAAAGACGTGTATGATACCCATTAATTCACCCCCGGGGCTCTAATTTCTCAAACGAACCAGCATTATGGACACAATACGACCTATCCTTTGATTCATTCAATGACTCAGGTGGTGTTTCATCGTAAGTGAGCGATACCATCAGGGTCTTTCATTCCAAGAGTTGATCAATGCCGTTCTCATTGCAGGAAAAAGGTCGGAACTACTACCTTGACCTTGACTCTCAAGTGTCCCAAACAAAGTCAAGTCTCTACACTTGTGAGACCGCGAAGACCAGGGCACTGTCCGTTCAGAGCACACAGCACCTCCTGGAATACCGACCCCGCTTTGTGTGGACTTCAAAGGGTCGTGGTGCACCAATCGTCCAATACAAAGACTTCCCGTCCTAGCGATACCGAATGATTGAGTCTAGTAGGCACAAGTTAAGTCACCCAAGACCAGGGAAAATGCCTGTCAACCCCAAGACATTCGACCCACCCCCATAGTCTCGACGACATTTGGTGCAGGAAGGGGTTGGAATGCGGTACCACGGTCCGAGGCCGTGCTACTTCAAGCTTTTGCGTCCAACCCACCAGGGATAACCCTATTCTTCACTGCCCACACTCTATCATGTCAAATTCCTGCATGCCTATCTGAAGGAGAATAGCACGTTCGTTCCAAGGTACGCGCTCATTAGCTATCCTTGGAAACAGCTGAGATTCCAAGCGCCGTTCTGCGGCATTTATCAGCCGCAGTATTCATGGCATTACTCCCTCACACTCACGTTTCAGATGACCTGCTTACCCTACGGATGAATTTTGATGAGATTCTCAATTGTGCAACGCATGGTTGAAATCGTGGGTCCTTCTACCATTACCATGTTTTTGATAATCTTTGATAACCAGTAGTCAAATGCCACACGGCTCTCCGTCACACCCGCTGTTATTGGCATAGATTGTTTATTCAGCGCGTGTTCACTATCGACTGAAACTCGTGGAATCGAAGCAGGTTGTTACAGAGTGGTCTGAGCACTAGTGTACGTAAACCCTTTACTATTCCATCAAGAAGCGCAAATTTCCGTTGCTCAGTCGTGTTTTGAGTTATGTCGTTTCGTCAGATTAGTTTGCATGTTGTAGATCTGGGGTCAACGTTAGTGCGGTGCAACCTGGGTGTCATCGTCACAGGACCTTCTGGACCCAAAGCCATTCTCCCCTATCCCCCTTAGGTAGGGATTCAAACTTTGAAAATGTCTGTGTAGACTCTTGACATATCGCTTTGCACCCACGTTATAGTAATCCTTCCGGAATTTTGCCTGGACGGTGAAGCCTTGCCTCAATAATTCTTTCCTACTTGATTTCAATTAATCGAGGGATTTTTTAAAGGTTCAAGTCTAACACAGGACCATCAATGTTGTCATCAAACGTGACGGCAAATGAATTGTTGTTTGGACGCCAGTTCGGCACCGACGGCGATGCGAAAACGCTCAAAATAGAGTCGGCCCTTGGAAGCAGCCCGCCATAGGAATTCATGTGGAATGTTGCATAGATTCCGAAATCCCATTCAAGCTTCATGCAAATCTCATCCTTCATCAAGTACCAAGAGATCAAGAGAGTAAAGATGGTCCCTTTGTTCCTTCGGGTCTGAGAACGGTAAGCAACCTTCTTTTAGCCATCGTTGGTCAGTGCACGATAGGATCTATTCAGAAGTGTTCAGTCTGTTGAACAATTCTTAGCCAAAGTCTTCTATCAGGTAATGAGGCTGCGGTGGGTAGCGATTGCGTTCTTTACCGAAGCGCATTCCAGGGTCGGGAGTTCTAAGTTTGGTTCCTATTGGTGCATCTCAAGAATCGGCGCAAGAATGGATATGCCTTGATGACATCCAAGATTTGGATGTTGGGCTGATCTCGACCTTTCTCAGTGGACGTCGGGGAGTTTATTTGATAGGCATTTACTATCACCGCTTCATGTCCAAACTCAAAAGTTAATACACGGATGCTGATATCGCCGAAACTAGGATTCGGCAAAGCCCAGGTCGACACTTCCACTTATGGATCTTTCAGAGATGGGCAAAATGTTCCTGATCTATGGTTCACTTATTCCATTTCCCTCCATTATGGTGCCGTCATCACTTTGTGATGCTCTCCCTCAATTTTTCGTGCTCCACGAGCTGATCTAATTCACCCCTCGTCTGCTCGGTATCGTTTCCCTTCTGCTTCCGACTCCGGGATTTAGACCTCCGTTCTTGATTAAGGCTTCGCCAAGTGTCATTGTTTCTATGTGTGAAGGCCTGCAAGAACTACATTCCAATGCCCTGGTTTATACACACTACCCTATTCACTTTTTCTCCCATTGACCCAAGTCACCTCCCGTGGTTCTTCATTGGGCGCTCCGCTAATCGATTGAGGAAATGTCGCCACTCGGTGGACATGGCCAATGACTGGCCGTCATTCCACCCTTCACACAGGAAATAATGTGATTTCTTCTTTTCCGTTTCAATTCCAAGGTGGCCGTCAACCACTTTGTCCGATGTTTTTGCTTCCCTGCCTCTCAAAACATCCAGATCGTCGATTGCCCCCCCCCCCTCCTCCCTTTCCCCTTATGCACTGCACGGATAATGAAACGCCTATGGACCCTTCTGATGTCCAAAACTTACAGCCCTGAATCCATATCGTATGTGATGGTTAGGTTGATTTCGTGAGTGACTTTGGGGCTTCTTTCGATGGGTAACAATATGGTAGGCATCGTCTCAACCTCGCTTCATCCTCCCGAGATCCCCGAATAGCTTTATTGCTTGGGAGGTATGTCCTACCGATGTGACGACTGTGAGAGATCGACAACCTGATTTAGATGGCCTACCTGCTTCCTGACCTTCCCAATTGCCTGAATGGTCCTTTGGGAACTTCGTGAAGCCCAATCCTGAAGCTAAGTGCATATTCCCATTAAGCCAACGTGTATCACAACCAGCCGTCTGGCATCTCCTAACAGCCACAAAGCTACTCTTGTAGATAATTGCTTGCTATCGGAAGATCGGAGGTGCAACGTAACTCCGGATTCTTAAAACAGTCAGTTCACTTCGACTCCCCTGAGTACTCATATACTCCAGGCCAAATACCCAGAAGTCGGTCAGGGATATCCGAAATCGGTGGACATCGTCATAGCATTATCATCAGTGCTAAGATTCAAGCCTGATCATCCCTTGGCACGATCAGTTGCCTTGACTGAAGGATTTCTGGTTTATCAAGTCTTGGCAAGTCGCACCTTGATAAGGTCAGCAGTAACGTAAGACCCTGGTGAAAATCAGCTTACCTGATACACTGCCAAGTGAGGCTGACCATCTTTTACACTGCCGACACTTGCATCAGCCCTTGGAAGGCTTTCTTCTTTTCAGCCACCAGGGGAAAAAAAGGCTCAAGGTCGAAAATTCCAGAAGTCGAAGTTGTCCAAAGTTCTGCGTAACTCATGGGGTCAGGTTCTGTTAATTCATTTGGTTTCTCATGTTACCGTCAATCTGGAAATGGCAATGACTCTGGTCTGCAAAGACGTTTAGTGCCAATTTGTTTGTGTGAAAATGATACTTTTCTACTCCGAGTCCATTATGATTCCACAACCGATGCTTCGTTGTCTTTCCCCCAACATTTGTAAATATTTTCCCGTGTCTCAAGATGCTGATGAGATTGAATGTACGTATGGTCTCAACCCAATACGTTGATACATGGGTGTATAGCGCGATATTGATTACCTTCACAAGTCAGCGCCGTTGGGCAATTTCTAATGGGGATAAATAGCGAGCGATATACCAGTGTAGATACTTCTCATGTGACATGTATGCATATACAAACACGATTCATACCATATTTCCAACTTGAACAGCTCCGAATCACCTAGAGATTGCTCGCTAAGCCGACAAGACGAACAACGCACTTGCCACTCCTGGTGACAGTTCTAGTCTATTAATAATACTTGGCGCCCTCGCATATTTAGCCCTGAAGACATGGTGAAACAGCAGGAATCCGCTTGAAAAAAACATCCGAGCGGTGGGCCGCCGGCATATGGACGCCTGCAATAGCGATTTCGGGAGAAAATCTCGTTCTTGATCCACATGTGCGACTCAAGGTGCGGAGAGTCTAATTAAGACACAATATACCTGGTGCATTCCCCCAGCTCGTTCGGTCAGCCGGCGCCCGAAAGCGACACAATGTGGTCACGCGGATAAACACCCGCCCGAGGTGCTCAGCGCCCTAGATAAGATATGGTCGAGTTGCACAATGCCATAACTTGCTCATAGTTGTTGACTCGACGTTAACAGGACAGGGCAGTAAAGGCACAAAGGCACAGCAGCAATAATGGCTTTGGCGTGCGATAATACAGTTCCCCACTTCAGGATATAGTGTCCACGATAGTCCATAGATGGTCCACGGTTATAATTTATAAGTAAGTATGGAGGGTGTTGATGAAAAGAACTTTCCAGAGCCGGATTTTCCCGGCAATGCATGGGGTTAAACATGTTTGTCGATGTTCATTGCCTATTTGGGTATCCCGGAACTATTCGTAAATTCCCACCACCGTCAACGACAGTCCCTTCAACCTTGCATCGTTTCAATTCTTGGGGGGTAACATGTTTACCAACGCCCTGACGTCCTTAAGCAGAAGAAGTCTAATATCTCGAGTTGTCAAACCCTCTTTGCCACCATCGAGAACTTTTCATTCAAGCCGGCAACTTAGTGCCGTGCGTTACGTGCGTTTCGGTGGTGGCGGATCAGACAAGGGAGGCTGGAGACCAAGATTTAATCAATGGGATAGACCGACCAAATTACTTGCTGGAGCTGTAGGTGGGGGAGGTGTATACTATGTTTACCAGTGTGTTTGGTTTCAATTAGATGGACGCTATGGTACCTAACCTCTACAACGTTGCATCAGTCTAGAGCGCATAGAAGAAACCGGTAGATGGAGATTTATTGATGTATCTCCTGAACGAGAGAAACAGGTAAATCGTTTGACATCTCGGTTCCGCTTAGCCGACTTTTGATAACATTGATACAGCTTGCTGAAGAGAGCAACAAGGAAGTTCTTGCTGAATTTGGATCCAAGATTTTACCCCACAATCATCCGGAAGCGCGCCAAGTTTCTAAGGTTGCTTCCAGGATTTTGTCTGCAGCAAACTTGGGGGAGGTGAAGGGCCATCGCGGTGAAGAAACCTTGTCATTAGGGATTTCTGACTTGTTTGGCAATGATGTCTGGGGATCGCCATCTTATGGATCACAGGCAGCAGATAGATTGAAGCAAGAGTGGGAGGTATTCGTGATCAAAGACGACAAAATTCCAAACGCATTCGTCACCCCAGGTCGGATATTTAGTTTAGACTCGTATTATTTTCACTATCTAATCAACTGTTCCATACAGGGGGAAAGATTTTTGTCTTTACCGGCATATTCCCCGCTTGCCAAAATGAAGATGGATTGGCAACAGTGCTCGGCCACGGTAAGCATATTTCTGCCAAGGAAGTATTCATTATCCATTGACGGGATTATCAGAGATTGCGCACCAAGGTAGATGGTGAATATGATTGTGATGTGGAAATACTAAATTTTTTGCTTCACAGTGGTGCGGCATTCTGCTGAGAAGTTGTCTGGCATGAAGGTGTTTGGTGCACTTGTCCTGTTACTGGAAATTTTAGGACTCGATGTTGGTGTTTCTCGGCTTGGACTCACACTGTTCATGACGCTTCCAAACTCGAGATCTATGGAAAGCGAAGGTGCGACATTCTGGTGTCAGTCTCGACGTAAAGAGAGCTTCGCTGACCAATTTGGGCATAGCCGATCAGGTTGGTTTACGACTTATGGCCCAAGCATGCTACGACCCTCGTGAATCAACAAAGTAAGCTCGATCATGATGTTTGAGCCCACTAATCCCTTGATATGCTGAATATGGTATATCCCTGGTTCTGAAGACTTTGGGAACGCATGTCACAACTCGAAGCTCAGTCGAGTGGCGCCAAGTGGTGGAACTTTGGCGCCAAAATGTCGGATGTTGATTTCGTTTCGACACATCCGGCAAATTCCAAGCGGATTAAGGTGTGTGGGTTTGCCTCTTGAGTCGTGGAGGACGTTGTTTGAAGTAGTTTGATCTGTAGGCACTGGAGCAATGGATTCCCTCCGCTCTGAGTATCCGTGCAGGGTCATCGTGTGGAGCGGACATGTCAAGCAAGTATGAATCCTTTAAAGACACCTCCAGGACGTTGGCAATGCAACCTCGACCCAGATGGGATGCATGATAGGATAGATTGTGCAGGGCCAGATACTGCAGCATGGCCAGTCCGATCGCATACCATTTTTGACGCTGTGAATCTGTGTTACTCAATAATGTTAAACTCTGTTCTTTGACATCTCTTATCATATCTCTTATCAAATAAAACACTCGATAATATACTCCTTCACATTACGGAATTTCCCAAGTTGGCTGTCGAATAGAACATATGATGACTAAGAGTCGCACGCACAGACATTTGGATTGAAGCAGGACAGAATCTACTCATCGCCTCAGACATCCCATACGTACCCTAATCATCTTCAGCAATGGTGAGTATATTGAATTATAGCGTTGGTCAAACTATGCAGCCATTGAAGCCTTGATTATTTGTGTTTGCCATCTAGGCTAACCAGGAACTTGCATCTACATACGCCGCTCTGATACTCGCAGATGATGGAGTTGAAATCACTGTTCGTTTGAAGTCTTGCTTCCTAGTCAGAGTCCGGTCTCATCCTCCCATTACCATAGTCCGAAAAAATTGTGGCAATAACGGACGCTGCTGGCGTTGAGGTTGAAGCAATCTGGGCATCATTACTTGCAAAGGCACTTGAGGGGAAGAACGTGAAAGACCTACTATCGAACGTCGGCTCAGGAGGTGGAGCTCCAGCTGTTGGAGCTGCACCAGCTGCTGGTGGTGGCGGAGGAGGAGGAGGAGGCGACGCCGCACCAGCAGCAAAGGAAGAAGAGAAGAAGGAAGAGAAGGAAGAGTCCGACGACGATATGGTGAGTGAATAAGCCTTGCTCGTACTTTATTAGTATGGTACTAATTCAGCATGCGTTGAATAGGGCTTCGGTCTGTTCGACTAGAGATGCCGCTTATACTCTTTCCTCGTACTTCCTCATCCTTCCTACTTTGTATTTGCATACATTTCAAAAGAGTCGTCAACTTCATCTCATGACATTGCCAACTGTGGGGATTGAATGGTGCACAGACAGCAAGATTACCCCGAATTAATGGAAACCTGGCTTGGAACTAAGAAAATACTCAGAATCCCCGATTACCGGCCTTTCGTAACCTCGGATTGTATTAGCAATAGGAAAGCTGCGGCGAAAGGCGAACTGTACGCTCTTCTTTACGGCGAACTGACACTGGAATTGCCAGACTCGTCTGACGTGTCTGCCAGTGCGAAAGGAGTGTAGACGATTCTATGACTGATATATTATAAGAGATGCGAATGATATTATCAAGGATCGTCCGGCTTAATGGCGAGTTCTCCAGTTTTGAACTGTCGAGCCCACTGGGAAAGAAAATCAGCGATCAGATGTAAACAATACAAGCTTTCGAATAAAATAGCCTACCAATATTGAAGGTATCCATTTATGAGGTGGATTATGTCGGACCTGATTGAAATACAGTGATTTAATCTTGGTTCGGTCAATCACCATTGTAATAGTTTGCTTACCTCCTTGTCAGCACTCATTTTCCATGTTTGATATGTGACAATGCCGATTCCTGCAGCGGCAACAGCTGTATTCATCTTCCAGTTTGAAGGACGTGTCCACCAGCCACCTGGAGGGATTCCATAATGTCAACATTCTTACTGGCCACGATGGTAGTTTCACACCAGTTCGGAACACTAAAGGACTAACCAGCTGGAGACCAAACATGCTTAGGATATGGAAAACGTGCTCCGCCTCCCTATAAAGTATGTTAGCATTGTGTATTGGTGAATCAAAATCCCATTACTGACCATGATAAAACGTTCAAGGATGGTATTTTGAAAGTGGTCGAAACTGCAATTGCTTGTGTTTGATTGGCAGCGGTTCAACCTCCGGTTCAATCCGGCTGTTCCGCTTCGACGTCCCCGTGTCGACTGTTTTCGACTTTCATGCGCCTTCCACCAGGTTGATATTCTCAAGCTAGCAATCTCTTCATATTTTCTGAGAAAACTGCATAGCACATTTCGCTTGCTTCTAACTTCTATTGGCGTATCCGGATGGTGTTCCAATCCTTTCGTAAATTCGTTTATGAACGGAGAAGAGGTATTGCCACTTTTGCGGGATTTGCAGGAGGTCTATATCTAGCCGGTAGATATGCTCTTAGGAGGCTCGAGGAAGTGAGGGAGAAGTTTATACAGGACAAAGCTGCAAAGGAAAAGTAGGTCATTTGGATGTTGTAATGCGTATTTCACACTTTCGTAACCACAATCCCCTTAGTCTACGAAAACGATTTCTACAGAACCAAGAGGATTGTGTTTTTACTGCCCAAGCTCTGGTACCTACGCTTGGGAATAATATCTTGGAGGCACTGGATGTGGAAGCTCTCACGCATGAGCTTCAACAGCAAAACTCTAGGACCAATGATGAACCTGCTGCAGCAACGAGTATTTCTGGCGCACAGGATGTCTCTCCACCTGGACTTGACTCATCCATTATCACTGAATCATCAGTAACGGATCTCACCCCTGATTTCGTGAAGGAACCTGCTCCAATTGAACCGATCCCTGAATCGCTGTCGAGTAGCCTCGCTGACCCAATGTCGGAGTCAAGTGCCAGCTGGGTGGAACAATTCACCTCCTCACAGCTGCTCTCAGAGGAGAAACGGGATGCATCAAACGGAACGTCAGACTCATTCATCGTAACTGAATCAGTGGGCAATAGGCCGACTTCGGTAAGCAAGCGCTGTATACAAGGGTATATTGAACTTTCGCTGAAAGATTTTGAATTAGATGTCGGAGTCAATGTTTAGCAGCTTCTCTCTGCCGGAGTCAGTTTCAGATTCCCAGAGTCCTCCGAATGTTGCTGGTGATGGACCAAGGGCGAGCGAACAAACATTGACATCCCCACATCCCAAAAGGACAAAGCTTCAATTATGGAAAGAGATTAGAACAACAGGTAGACACATCCAAGATATACTATAAGATCGGAGTCACTAATGTGTTTCCACCTCCCATAGCCTTCACCAGGACGATCACTTTAATCTATTGCATGACTCTCCTCTCACTTCAAACTCATATACAACTCAATATTCTGGCATCTCATAAATATGTTCAATCTATTCTGGAGCTTGAGAAGGAGGAGAAACAGGAACAAGCTGCGGATTCCACATTTGCTGATTTTCTGTTGTTTGGTGGATCAAGTGCCAACGAGATCCATCACCATCTTGAACTCGGCGGAGGCGAACTGGACTGGGGAGAGACAGATGACGATGATTACGTGGACGATCAATCTGTGAGACCAAGAAAGAAGATTCTCAGGGTATCGGATCTTACGGAAAGAAAGTACCTCACACTGAGCTGGTGGTTATTGAATGTTGGGTGGAAGGGTGTAATGAACAAAGTGGAAAAGGCGGTCCATAAAGTATTTGATTCGTAAGTGCTAACTTTGTAGCCACACATCATTGCTGACCTCCATTATATTATCTGTTTGGCTTCTGTTTAGTGTCCCTCTAAAAGCCATGCTAAGTGCTGAGGATGTACGGAAGTACGTCGATCTTGTGAGAAAGGAGGTTGACATACATACGGAGGATCAAAGTCTCAGCCAAGCCGAAACCGAGGAACTCACTCAAGCTGAGATGCAACAACTTCAGGGCCGTCCCGCAGAAGAATCTACACAAGCCCCAGAACTTACACGCGCAAAGTGAGTAGCTCCAACCCAGCCCTGTTTATTGGCAATTAGAGCCACATTTTGTCTGTTTAAGCTTCCTTTCCGCCATATTACCTCTCACACCGGCTGCAATCCAGATGTCTCTAACGGAGGGCGGGTTGCCATTCGAAGTGATCTTTCCTTCCATTTCCAGTCGGGAAGGACAGAACGAAAGGGATTCGTTCGAGACATTGCTTGAAGAGACAAAGGAATTCATCGAATCCAAAGATTTTGAGTTGGTCCTTGAAAAATCTCTTGATGCCGCATTTGAGCTTCTGGAAGCATGGATTCGCACTGATATCTTTGAAGAACGGGAAAGTCAGGGTGAAAGTGGTGGCGACATTTTGGAAGAAGAGCCTAAAATGAAGTTGGCCGCCATCCTGCCTGGTATAGCAAGATGGGGGCACCAAGCTGTGAACTCTATACCCACAGAACTGGTAGGAGTAAGTAGCCACATTTGGAGTAGTTGTTCGTTGTTTCTGACACTTTGTGTGATCCAAATTCAGGTCGTTACCGGACTGAGGGAAGTGTCGGCCTTTTCCGCCATCATCTTCTCCTCATTCGAAGATCGGATGCGCTCCTAAAATGGAAATCAGACTTTGCCTTGAGGTAGAGGCAAGCCGCATTGATACCAATAGGTCGAATGTTTCACTTTAAAAATGACGGGAACCGAATAGGAGTAATTTTTTCATGCGGGGATATAGGGCATATTCTTGAGAATTGACCTCTTTGCATTTGCATATGACGTCGTTGTGTGTAGCTCGACTGCTGTTTTAGTCGTGAGTCTGACTGCGGGTAACTCATCCCCGAACCCCGTTTGTGTAATGCGACCTGTCGGTTTTCGTCTCACTTTATGCAAATTTCTTATTTCTCAACTCTAAAAACTTGAAACAAGTTACCTGCAAGCGTACACACATCTTGTGTATCCACTTCCGGTGGCTAGTGCCCGAAATTGAACCATCTTTGGACGACAAGAACATCAACATCCCATTTTAGTCTTACACGTGGATTTTCTACTTTGAGTAAGTGATGACGATTGGTTGATAAAGAGGGAATGAACAAAACTGCGCGCACGTCAAACAAACACTCGGGACAACTGTAAATTTAGTCGTCGTTCGTTGACGCTCTAAGGCGCAGTTTGAGATCCATTCAACATTCCCCTTAAAGACATCGCCTAATTGAAACATACGCACGCGCAGCACAACTGTTTTAACTCGCACTGCGGACGGGGAAATAGATGATTCTCTAAAAAATTGCATGTGTGAACTTCGATGAAACAAAGAAACAAGACGAATGAAAAACTACAATGAGCTGTGGTACAGCTAGAGAGACGGGAGAAAGTACGGAGAAATGAGATCGAAGGAATGAGTTATGGCACTAGCCCAGAGCATATCAGTCCTAGGAAACGCAAGCAAGAAAATAGACATATTGAGAAAAGGAATCATGGGAGTTGGGGAATGGAAACAAAATTAATGGAGGAGGAGACCTTGCTTCTTGGGAAGGAACGGTGCAAAAATGATGAAGAACGCTGCCTTGCTCCAAGAGAAAACGATCCGAGGAAGAATAAGCCTGGAGAGCCGAAATTTTTTGTGATCAATCGGTTATCCATAGGCAATTACGCGCGAACCGTAGGAGGAACATACGCTTGGCCCAGTACTGAACTCGAAGGTTCAACGACAGTCACAGCCTTGCTGTTGGCACCATCTTCCTCCACTCCGTTGGTTTCGATAACGGTTAGCGTTGGAGACGGTTCGCCAGATGCAAGTGGGAGCTTCTGGCCGCAAGTGGCACAATGTCCTGGGTGATTCGGCGTAGTGGATCCGGAGGAGGACCCCTTCTTGACAACTCCATTTGCAAGGCGTTCCTCGTGCAGTACAAGTGGCTTGTATGGTCCAGAGGTGGGACTTGATTGGCCATTGAGCTTCGACTTTGGTACGGTTTGACCATTGGAAGCGCTGTAGCTGGAGCCACGGAGCATACGAATGAATTTCTTGAAGGTGCTGTTCTGTTGTTCCTTGCGTGGTGGTTCCTTTGCCACGGATTTGACTGGCACCGGCTCTGCAGAATTGTCTGAAGGCCCGCTTGACGTGTCAAGATGGTCATCAAACCACTACAAGGAGGAATACATGTCAGAGATAAGATCAAGCACAGCCAATCAATCAATCAGAACGGGGCGGCTAAAGAGATGACCGTAATTTTGGCCGCAGTTGGACCGGACTTTCGACATCAGGAGATCATAAGTATGACGCGAGATAACTCCTTCGGGGCCCGTCTAATCCATATCTGCAGCAAGGCACTACGCAGGGCTATTGGTTTAGATAACATGTGGGGAACGATCTGGTTCCTGTGACTTGGGAACCATAAAAGAGGAAAGACCACGAGAAGCAAGGAAAAGGAAGACGAAAAGTCAAATATGACCCTTTCGAAACCAGGGCTCACCTTAATGATAAACTTCGCGGAATCCTTGGTAGTTCTCTTCTGAGTTGTGTAATCAACATGCGTCACACCAAATCGAGTTCCATAACCATCGGCCCTATGGGTTAAAATGGAAAAGAGATGTCAGCGAATAGAACACAAAGTGAAGATAGGGATACTGGAAATGATCGTGGGCTCTTACTGACCATTCAAAGTTATCCAAGAAGCTCCAGGGGAAGTAACTCCTGACGTCAACGCCGTCTTCGTTGATGGCTTCATAAAGAGCTTGGAGATTGCCAGCGAAGTAATTGATACGATCGGTGTCGTGTACCGCTTGGTCGACTGGGAGACTATCTTCGTCCTTGACGGCGAAACCATTCTCTGTGACGTAGATTGGCATTTTGTATTTCTTCGGTAGAAATGTCAGAGTGATGTGGGGAACCATACAGGGTCAATAGCATACCTTGTAAAGGTAATTCAATAGCAATCGGAAGCCCGGAGCATAAGCCTGAAGCCAGCCGCAGTGAGCCTGGCAACCAAGGTCCGTGCCATCTGGACGAGTGAAAGTGTAGATTGTGTTTCCTTGGAATTCATCGTCGCCACCACCCTCTGCAGAGTACGCGTTCAGCACACAAAGTAATTTTATCTCAAGTAGGTGCACTTACTGGTCAAATCAGTGGTATAGGTGTTCATTCCATAGAAGTCGGAAGAGCCATGAACGAGTGCAATTTCTTCGGGAGTCCATTTGGGCATGCGATCACCGAGGACTTCATACATGTACTCGGGATAGTGACCAAGATAAACGGGGTCCTAAGGGACGCGAAAACACGCGGAATCAGCATGTCTGGAGCAGTTCAAACTGAAAGTGGGGACTTACAGCGAACCATCCGATGTGGAAGTCAAGAGCGTGCTGAGCGGATGCAACGTCTGGAAAGAACGCGGGCGATAAGCAATTAAATCATCGATTTAGGAGTAATAAAACACCTACTTTCTGGTTTGTCATCGTAGGGCATGTAATAGTCACCATTCAAGGTGATGCCAATTTCACCCTTTTGAGTGCGCTTGAATTGCTCACGGTAGACCTTTACGGCCGAAGCATGTGATAGGAGCAAGTTGTGACCAACGATCCAGGGCTCTGTCCTCGAGTCACCACCCGTTCTCAACAAAGGATGGACGGCCTCGGGATCAACGGGATCTGGAGAGCGGACACGATCGGATGATCGACCAGGGGCAAAAACGCCACGACCATATCCGAGCACGGCAACACACCAAGGCTCATTGAGGGTCAACCAGTTCTTGACACGATCACCGAAGCGCTCAAAGCAGACCTATAATCAAATGCGTTAGCACTTGCAGTTTGGCGAGAAATATTGATTAAACAAACCTTGGCGTAATGCGCGAAATCTTGGACGACCTCCTCCTTGTTCAACCAACCACCATAACGATCATGCAGGCCTTGGGGAAGATCCCAGTGGAACAATGTCTGAAGATGCAGCCCTGTTAGCAATAGGCCTGAGAAGATAAAGGAATAGGAGACTCACGACGAAGGGGGTGATATTCGCTTCCAGCAGGGCATCAATGAAATCGGAATAAAACTTGATTCCCTCCTCGTTTACGGGGTCGTTTCGTCCACCAAGAG
>WSUA01000032.1:11565-27328 GCA_019633455.1 Tulasnella sp. 419 | reverse complement strand
CTCGCATTCATGCCTCACTCCCGACTTCTCAAAACATACGAATCAGAACTTGATGGATCCGTCAAATTCGTCGTTGGGAGGGAGCCAACCTGGAACCCATGCATGCGCGTTCTGGACGGACACGGAGGTTGGGCTAACTGTGCTACTTATTCCAACGATAATTCACGGATTGTCTCTGGATCAGCGGATAAGAATGTTCGCATCTGGGATGCTACAACGGGGACTCTGATCAAGATATTGGAAGGTCACACTGGCGCTGTGACATGCACAGTGTTTTCCCATGATGATGCACGTATAGCTTCTGCCTCTTGGGACAGAACTATATGCATCTGGGACTCCGAAACTGGAACTCGCATACGAGCGTTGAAGGGCCATTCGGATCCCGTCAGAGCAGTAGTGTTTTCACATGATAGCTCCCTGATCATCTCCGGCTCCGCGGATAAGACAATTGGCATATGGGACTCGATAACAGGAACCCTTATCCATTCTCTCAGAGGACATTATGATTCCGTTTCCTCCGTGGCGATCTCTCATGACGACTCCCAAATCGTTTCTGGCTCCGATGACAGGACGATTCGGGTTTGGGATGCCGTAAACAAGTCACTCATCAGAGTCCTTAAACTCTACAAAGTCCATGAAACCGAAGTAGGCCATAAAGATGCGATTAGGTCCGTTGCGCTATCCCGAGATAGCAAGTTTGTCGTCTCTGCTTCGGATGACAAGACTGCTTGTGTCTGGGATGTGTCAACTGGGGAGGTGGTTTGCACTTGGGATGGACATCATAGTGCAGTTAGAACTGCATCGTTCTCCCATGATGGCTCAAAAGTTGTCTCGGGCTCAAGCGACAGAACCCTCTGTATCTGGGGAAGCAAGAGTGGTACCCTGATCAGAAGACTTGAGGGCCACACCAACGCAATCACATCAGTGGAATTCTCCAAGGACGACTCAAATATTATATCCGGATCCGGAGACAAAACTGTCTCCATCTGGGAGGTGACCGGAGCCCACTTTGATCCATTCCGTGGTCACAGGGAGACTATCATGAGTCTAGAGTTTTCCAAGGATCATACACGGATCGTCACTGGCTCTGGTGATAAAACGATCTGTGTTTGGGACACGTCAAATGGTGCACTTCTGAGGAAGATCGAAGCATCTGAACCCATCAACTCCGTCTCAATCTCCCCAAATAATCAGCATCTCATCTCCAGAGCTGGTGAAAAGACCCTCAACCTATGGGATGCCGTGACCGGATCGCTTATCTATAACCTAACCGGACACACCAGATATATCGCATGTATCACATTCTCCAATGGTGGAAGATGGGCTAGCTCCGGGTCGTGGGATGGGACTGCTTGCCTTTGGGACATTGCGAGTGGAACTCTGTTCAGAGCACTGAAGGGACATCCCGATTCAGTCAGATCGATTACATTTTCTCATGACGATCTTATGGTTGCCACTGGAAGTGATGACCTAGGCTTACGGCTATGGGATGCACCCACTGGAAGCCTCATCAGGACAATCAAAGGCTCTGGTGGACCCGTTCGATGCGTATCATTCTCCCCCGACGACCTCTACATCCTAACCGCCGGCGATGAGAAGAGAGTCTACTTCTGGGATGTAGAGACCGGAGACAAACTCAAGACGTTGGAGGGGCACTTGGAACACATATGGAATATTGGGTTCACTCGCAATGGCTCAACTCTACTCTCTTGGGACATGATGGGTAGATGTCACAGTTGGCTGTCGGAAACCGGTGACCCAGAGGATGCAGGCACGAATGATGAAAACCCAACTCAACATCATCTAAGCGTGGAAGACTACTGGATTGTTCTCAAGTCGGTCGGCGGTGCAGTCGAGAAGTTGTGTTATCTTCCGATATCTTTTTCTAATACCCAACTGGTGATAGTATCCCAACAATTTGTTGCAGTAGGAACACATCGAGGTGTCATGCTGGTTCTTGACATGTCGCAGCTACTGGAGAAATTTGGTCCTAATGTGTTCGTATAATCTATACCTTGCTTTTCAATACCCCCAGACGTGCTGTCTACCAATGTTGTATTCACTCATTTGTACACATCCAAATCCTTTGTAATCTATTGTCTACTCGGAGTTTAACGAGCGGATTGACAACGAATAAACATCTTGCTTATATTCTGAATGGATTGGTCATCGCGTTACTGAGTGAAGTTCCATTATCGTGTGTGGTGCGGTTGCAAATTGAGAGTCAAGTCATCTTCGCAGCACGCAAGATAATATCGCATTCGTATACTCATAAATTCAATCCGGGGTATGACATCGAAACATGATACAAGTATGTAGTCGATACCCTCACTTTTGTACTAGGATAGTTAGATTCACAGCTTTCCGCTGGCCTTGGCAGACTCGACATAACGAGCCTCGGCCTCGTCGAAGTTGATGACATTCCAGATAGCATTAAGGTACTATTTTGTGAGATAGAGGTTTATTAGAAGGGTACGATGCAATATGAGAGGGTCGATGACGTACGTCTGCCTTGACATTCTTATACTGAATATAGAAGGCATGCTCCCAGATATCAATACCGATCAAAGGAGTGAGATCTAGATCGCTTGTTAGCTTGCGCTGTTAATCTTCGTGTTACTATACTTACGGAGAAGAGGATCCTGGTTAGGGGTAGTGGCAATCTCGAGTCTGTGGCTGTTGGTGTTGTATCCCTATCGAGTCAAATATTCAGCGATGGTCAAGTAATGGAAAAAAATCAAGTAATGACTCACGAGCCATCCCCATCCTGAACCTTGAATGGCAGCTGTGGCAGCGTTCAGCTCTTTCTTCAAATTGTCGACGCCCCCGAAATCACGGTCGATTGCCTGCTTGAGAGGACCATCTCTCAAGACACCACCGTTACCTCCCTTGTCGGCTGCAGGGGCGAGGTTCTTCCAGAAAAGAGAGTGGTTAATGTGTCCTAAAGTTGGGCAAAATCAAAATGTGCAACGACCCGAGCTAAGCCAATTATTAGTCACCTCCGCCATTGAACTTGATGGCAGCCTGAAGATTGATCTTCTGTTGAGGAGTTATGGCTGAAGCATACGATTGCTCTGCAGCATTCAGACCATTGACATAGGCCTGATGATGTTTAGTATGATGCAGAGTCATGATCTCCGTGCAGATGTGTGGCTCAAGAGCATCGTAGGCATATGGGAGAGGTGGTAGTGTTGCGGACTAGATCGCCACATCTTAGCTCTGGAAAAAAAAATGGAGCGGTTGAAACCTACCATGTTGACTGCTTTCTTTAGTGATCAATGGACAGAGATAAGAGAAGAGCAAACGGGCAAGCGTAAATATATCGAGATCCGACTCGGGTTGATGTCATTTCGGCGATAACGGGAATGTCCAATCATTTTGTATATTACTAAGTCCATCAAAGCTTCTCGGCTTCTAAAATAAACGTACACACGTCATTTGAGATAGGGGTGTAAAATCGTAGCGCAATATTGGGTGTATGCCTCCACCGAAGGCCTTTTCGATCACATGTAAGGATACAAGATCAAGCCGTCTGGTCACGCCTTGCGTAAACCTTCGCTTTTCCCGGCACGCTCAGCGTATTGCGCGCAGCGCGGACGTTGTGCAACAACGATGACGATATTCTCTGGTGCGTGGAAATAATTAGCAATCATGACATCAACGGGGCTTCCATGATCTGCAGGGTCAACTCACCGACTGACTGAAAGTCTAGCTTTTCAAGGATGAGCTCGCACCCATTGTGTCCTTTTGTTCTTGCTGGCGCTGGCACCAGATCTCTCGCTCTCATCGGTCCAATGTATCCTCCTCTTTCCAGCGTTTACATCGCCAGTCGACCGTTGCGACTTTATGCGACGTACGAATTCGAGGTGCCTATTGGGCTTGCCAACAGCTTCTTGTTCTCCAGGAACAGGGATTGGTGAGGCGATTACTGAGACAACAGAGAGTAGGGACATGACGACGAGAATGGCGTTCAATTTCATGATTTTTGAGGGGGATTAATACTTGATCGTAGAATGAAAAAGAGGAAGATATTGAGAATGCCTGTTCTCAAGAATGCGTGTCAGTGCCTAGGAGATAGATAAAGGTCATATCCAGCTCACCAGTCTCAGTGTGAAAAACTATAATACAGTATCTCCTAGGGGAAGGGATTGAAAGTAGAGTTGGACCGTGGGTCTTTTAGATGAGATGAGCTGGCACCCCCTCGTAACGTCGTTATATAGGTGTTCCAGAGGCCAAAAAGGGGTTTGATGATGTTGAAGGGGCGACTAAGGGGAAGATGGCTAGGGTACAGTGTTGTTCGGCCTGAACCTGTGGTTAGCTAGTCCTGCAACGTCGCTATATAAACGATCGACAGGTTATAGTTCGGATTGTTGCCACGTCGTGAAATATTCCAAAAAAAGCGAATTATACTGATCTTCATACTCGCTAATTAGCGTGGCCCTGATTTCCGCAGTGGACAAGCCTTGTGAACGGAAGATTGATGGTCTTCTGATTCGAAGACGGCGAACCGTCGGGAAGTTGCGATCACGTGAGCTCATATCTTTTGGCTGACAGTTGAGCCGTAATCGAACAGAAGAGTGTGTCAATAGCTGCGCATACGTTAGGCGATGAGACTTGATAAGAAATACACATACGAATAACAGGTGCGCAGCTTGAAGACATCCGAGATAATGTGCGATTAGTCTCCCGCTACATCTCCAGCCCACTTCGTTCGAGTTCCGCCGCGCTTCCCACAACCTCCGCACCTCGTAAAAGCCACCGTAGAGTAATAGATACACGAACGTCACGAGGGATCCAAGTACACCCACGACGATAATTCATGTCGTCATCATCTCCGAAATCAATGTCGATTTCATCTTCCCCATTTTCCACCCAATCACCCTCTCGCTTGGCAATACCATGAGTCCATTTGTACCTTGCTTCTCCTTCCAAGATAAGGATGGTACGAGGTTCCAACCATAATTCCGCAGCGTTTTGAGCCGAAGTTGAAATGGAAGAGGTGATATATCCGGACTCGTTCACATCCAGCGCAGGCTCGAATTGCATGGCGATCCCGGATCCGAGACTGATGACCATTATTCCATCTCCGTATCGTTTCGGTAAGTCGACATGTGGGGTTATCCCTTCTCCCGGACGGTACAGATTGAGAATCGCTTGTCGTGCCAAGGGTGGGGAGTCGGAAGGTGGAGGGAATAGAAGATCATATGTTGATTGAGGGATTTTGTCTTTCATAAGAATTGATAAAGTGGAGATAAGATCGTATATGAAAGGAGGAAGACCGGCTGAAATCCCTTCAGGTCTTGCATTGGATGAGGAGGCCTGCCCTCTATTCGCTGCCACATAGTCCACATCTTCAGAGCTTCGCTCAAAAAGCATGACTTGATTTATTATTCCTCCCTGAAAGAAGTCCATACGCTTGATCTCGCGTAGGATATCCAAAGCAAGGTGTTCCGATATGATTATATCTGGATCATAATATAATCCTGGAACCGGAGGACAGGTTCGCCTTGCCATTGGTAATCCATCATTTGGATCTTCATCGAAGAGTGAATCATGGTCATGATCATCCCTTGATGGATCTTGGTCCTGTTCCATTGAAGCAGGGTGATGGTGATGGCTGAACCAAAATCGGTCTGCTGACTAAGCAAGACGCGTGATTTGTTGTGACGAAGCGCGACGCGTCTCGGCTATTTACTTTTTTGTTGCGGACAACAAAATTCGTTCTTTGACCAATTCACGTTCCTCACTTTTCCATCCATCCTCCAATGACTCTCGAAGATCATACCAACCTCGTTCCAACCCTTCAGGCGGAAGACCTTTGCGAACCGTCGACAAAGAAGAGAAAAGTTGTCAATGACGACAAGCCATCCAAAATCAAACGAAGACGAAGCAGAAATGACGCAAAATCTCAAGAAAGTCTTGCCCAAATCATGGAAATGCCCATGGATGTCTTTGTAGAGGTGAATACGTCACCCTACATTCTTGTTTCGTTGTGGCTGACGTTTCGCCTAGATTGCCAGCTACCTCTCTCCCGTTGACCTCTTGGCATTATCCCGCTCTTCGAAACGTCTCCGACAAATCCTTCTTTCAAGAAGCTCCAGGGTCATCTGGCGCATATCTCTTAGACAAGTGCTGGGTCTCCCGGAATGTCCTTCCGACCTTGACGAGCCCGTGTATGCCTCTCTCATGTTCGATGAACACTGCTGGGTACGTGTCGCCTCTCTTGATCCTTCCTGATGCTTATTGCTGTCATACACAGTACTGCGGCAAGAAGTCTAAGCGAGTTGACTACCTGATAAGGATGCGTTCTTGCTCCTCTTGTGATCATGATGGGTGAGTTGAGACCCTACATCCTTGAAGAGCGATTCACTCATCCTTGCCCACCATTTTAGAGCTCTGCTTCGTGCTAAAGATTTTACCAAACACTTCCCAACTGTACCGACTACCATATTGAGCTGCCTTCCTCATAATGGTATGTGCCACCATTCTCCGTAAAGCCACTTATTTATTCTCTTGTCCACAGCAAGTGGATACAACATGGCTGCAGTCACGCGGTTTGTGGAGAAGTATAAAGCAATGGGAAAGCAAGGCGGTCGTTACGATGTACGTATACTGCGTTAACACAGAAGTGGATCTGTATTGACAGGATATCCTAGTGGATGCGCGAGCAACAGAATAACAACGTCAAAAATGCCAAGAAGGTACGCACACTTCTTGTGCCACCGGTGCTTTTCTAATCCTAACGTCTCTAATAGTTCTATAAAGAGGTCGACAACTACGTTTCTGAGATTGCGTTGGCTAAAGCTGAAGACCTCACAAACATCATCTCTACCCGGGTAACAAGGTGTGTTGCATTGCTCCTTGACAGGCAACACGGATTAAATATGTTATCTCTTTCCATAGTATCGAATCACAACTTGAGGCCCTTGGCTATGAGAAAAAGTATTTCCCATATGGTGATGACGAATTCTGGGGAATGCTCAACCAGCCACGCGAGCTCACAACAAGAGGTATGTCAATCTATGTAATTGTCGGTGCTGGTATTGAAGCTGGTTTCGTCCATAGCATGGAATTCTATCTCACCCAGGCTGATTCAACTTGTCGCCGCTCAGAAGCAAAAGGATGAGGAAAGACGCCGAAAGGAGCTCCGTCGCCAACAGGTTTATGACCTTTACCAACAGCATCGCCACACATTCGCGGAGAGATTATCCAAGAATCTCGATGATACTCACGCGTCCGTGGCCTTCACCTCCTGGAGATTATTCCGAGAGCTTCCATCCGTAGCAAACCTGCTTCACGATTCTCAAGATCCGAACGTAGCCACGAACAACGTCGAGGACATGTGGAAGGAGGCGGAACAAAACATCCAACAGGAATTGGATGAATTTGGAAAGAAATCGAAGACTTATCTTTTCGCTTGCTTGTGGTCGGGTCAACTACAAGCCAAACGCCAAGGGTACATATCTGACGGTGACGATGAATATCGAGAGGACTTCAAGGCCCGCTTCGAAAATGCTCCCAACGCCAACTATCCGCCTTTGCTCTATCCTACATCATTATTCCGATGCTTGTGCTGCGTAAAGACTTATCATTACCCCGCGATTTTCACTCATTCGTGCCCCACCAAGCGCGACATGATAAGAGAAGCTTGCGCAGCCCCTGGTGACTACACAATGATGGTCAAGCTCATGAATATAATGAACGTACAACACCTCGATGTACACTCGGAACAGTTTCGTGCAAAGGCAGACATGAAGCAGCTGCTTTGTGGATGCTGTGATCCCGATATCAGGAGGCCAATGACGTTTTGGGAATTGGTGAGGGCGGTCATGAAAAGATCCGGCTTCTGACTTGAAACTTACTGTTCTTCTATTTATCTAGTTGCAACACTACGATCGAGAGGAATCCATCGCTCTCCGAATTAAAGGGGTGAAAGGCTATTCGAACACATACCTAGACACCCATCACCGCACGACCATTGCGGGGGGAAATACCGTCCCAGCTATCTGGATCTCAGAGGAGGAGGCGATTGAGCGGGAGAAAGAATACTCCGAATGGGTACACCGCGAAGAAATGCAACATGATAGAATGACGCTCGACGGTAAGACTTATCGTCGTGTTGTGTGGTGCAGATTGTGCCCTCGGGTATGAATTGTCTCATTACCTTATGTCTATTTTTACTGACGAGTATTTTGAATCCAGGATAACCGTTTCCCCATGGCAAATCCTACAAAGCGCGCTGTTGTAGTTTCTCACATCAAAACACAGTATGTCTTGTTTTTCCATCTACATCCTTTGATTCGACTTTGCCTCACATTATTCTGGACCTATAGTCATGGGAAAGAGCCTCTCCCCTCAGATCTCATGTGGACCATTTGGTACGAAACCCACGCATGAGCATTTGCTTTATCTAATTTGATCAGCATTCAACTTCACATTGCATGTACATTTATTATTTCTTATCCTGACATTCATGTACATTCCAACTTGTTTACGCAATTCTAAATGGTCATTCTAATCCATGCACCATCCAAAGTGATCACCGTTCGTTCTAGCTGATCACAACCTGTACATAACCTATATACTCACATCGTGACATGTGTCATTCAGTTTAACTGTATGCCTCCGATGAACAGCGAATGGTACCTGAATAACCTTACAGAAAAAGCAAGACGAGGCTCAAGGACCAGTGGAGGATCCCGGTTGATGCACACGCCTTGGTATGATGTTGGACACTGTTCACAACAATAATTCCCAGTTTGCGCAAGGAATTTACTACCATCTTTCAAGTCTATATTTGTCGCGTATTCGGGAGTTGACTACACCATGTAATGAGACACATGCACCTATCCTATCATAGGGTGAGTTCAAGGCCAGACCGGAGGACCGGGAGGGGTATAGGACTCCAAAGGTGGCCAGAAGAGATTGCTAAGAAGGAGCTTCAATCATCTAGTGAGGAAAGTTCTGCATCTGACACTTACATGAAGAGCGCTGGATCTCTAGCTATGAACATTGAAAGATAGTCAGTGAGAGATGTAAATGTGATATTTAATTGTCGTTGTGAGTGAACTTACGCGAGTAAGCCCTAAGATGCATCATGCAAAGAATTTAGAAAATAGTTCCAAATCAAGGAGTTTAGAGACCCACCCAGGTAAAGCAACTAATGGGGTCGGACTTCCTGATCCACCTCCGACAATATTAATGTTTGCGCAAGAGATGTGGTGTTGACTGCCGTTGAGCAAGCCGGCTGCGTGTAAGCCAATCTAAAGCTCATAATCAGTATTCTGAAATACCAAAGTTAACTATTGTCAACGCTCACGTGTTCGATGCGAAGCAAGTATTCACCGCTAGGAACTGCGGCGGGAATCGGGAATGTAACTTGGTCGAGACCTTTGATCGTCAATTGACAGAGGTTAGTATGAAAACACTACCAGATGAAGAAACCGATCGATTTCACCCTGTGCCGGCCATGTCGCATATCCACCATTGATGTCAGCCCCTACTTCATAAATCTTGAACCAGACCTGTCCGCTGCTCGTGATAATTGGAGTTGGTGACATTAATCTGACATGGAGAGCATCGAATCAAAATGAAAAGCACACCTTCCATCAAAGGAGGCAGCCGTGGATGGCGCTTTAGCCATGTAGACCAGCAAGGGACCTGGGTGCACAATAGTATCACCATTTCCTATATGGAAGCCAACAGTCGAGCCAGCTACAACAGTAGCCGTGCTAGTTGTGGCACCAGATGCCAATCCTCCAATGTTGCATCTCAAGTCGAGGGATGTCACGTCTGAAACCTGTTGACGATCACGCGCACGGAAGTTAATGTCAGGTATGTTCTTCCAGCCAGACTTAGCGTAAGCATACTGGATAACGCCCATTGGTGTGTTGACGAACGTAGAGCGTGCTGTCCGTTACGGTGTTGTTCACAATCAACTAATCACCAATCATGGTTCAGCAGACCAACATCCAAATGATATGATTGAAGTTTACCTGAGTGAATTGATCTAACAGATGCCAGCAGTTAGAGAACGCATCCAATGAAGTGGTTAAACTCACAGTGAGCAGCAATTGGGTGAATAAGTGCAGCAGAAGCAGCAAGGAAGATAATGATTGATTTCATTTTTGTCCCTGAGGTCGATGTCGATGAAATGATCCAGCTATTTATCTTCATAGCCCATTAGCCGGCAGCCTTCGAAGAGAAGTTAGGGAGTATGCTCGGTGAGGTTGGGGTGAACATCGGTGAGGTATCATCCCTGATGGACCCGCGGCAATTATGCAAAGGGTCGATGGTATCATAGACAATTCTACACCGATTCGTTTTCTTTCCGAGAAGAGTATATAGGCCGTCGGATTCCCCACAGCTGAGAATAGAAGCGCGATCCGGTGAAACTGTCAAGAAGCCCGACTTTTTGTCCCATCATGAGCTTCGCAACGCCGACAATACCGGGTCTATAGGAGCAACTACCTTCTCTATGCCAAGCACACTTGTTCAATCTTGAAGGGATCGGCATCAAGTCTGAATGCTCACACGATATTGGCTGATCCCGTCAATCAGCCGCCCCGGCCCGCAAGAAGAGCAGGTCCTGAGGGGTAGAGTAATCCGATCATCAGATAGACTCTCCAGATAACATCCCGATGTTATTTTGGATGGAGTTTTTCTATCCCCCATGAGGGATGATTCGAACTCTTCGGCGTTGACGGTGTACAAGACGAGGGCTATACATCGAGCATTGATATTTCCTGATTTGGATTGTTATTGATTGCTTGTAATTCGATCTCGGCAGATTCCGATACCCTACGGCTCCGGTCCTTGAGCTGTAACCTGTCATATGCAGTATACTTACTTAGTTTAACACTTGGAAGCATAGATCGCCACCTGAGGAAAGCATAGGATGAACACCGGTGACATAATGTGGTATTAACTGATAAGTTGGCGTATTTGGAAAGCGACTCCAAATGGACAAGCGACCGTCTTCCCGGTTTGTTCAAAGGGGTGGAGATACGCAAGCTAAATTTGAGCGAAACACTTGTGACTAATCGACGATGTCTTATGTGACAGGCTGCCACAAGGCGTTAGCCTTCATTGGCTGGGGATCGGGGCGGAGATTGATTTGTAGACCTGGCTTGGGAGCAACCTCATCATTCATCCAGGTAGACTAGTGGTCAGGCCTCGGCAACACCAGCACCAGGTTTCCCATATCGAATTTGGCGAATAAAGGGATGCACTACAAAACTGTTTGTTGAGTATTGGATTGTTAAGCACTACGCAGAAAAGATTGCTTTTGGTTGACAATTTCCAGCGGATAGTGCCCATAGAGACCAGCCCAATACAAAGTTGTAGTTTTGAGATATCAGACGAGAAATGCCCTGACCTCTCCGCTCACCCTAAGGGATTCAGGAGGTGTCTTCCGCTGTGCCGATAGTCTGGGAAGACCCACGATTCGGGCTTCCGTTGCTTACTGGCTGAGCTGACAGCACTCAATCCTGTCTCGCACGAAAAAGGTATCGGCAATGCTCCACGACATGTATTCGTTGCAAATTGTGAAAGTACTCCTGGACAAAAAGTGGAGGGACATGTGCCCATCAAGGGATACTTGCACGAATTTATGGCCAGACTGAAGGACCTGGAGGGGTGTAGGACGTAACAGGTGGCCAGTAGATGTTGCTAGGACGATGGTTCAATCACCTGGTAAGCAAAATCGTGGATTGACACTTACATGAGAAGTGCTGGATCGGTGGCTGACGAAAAAGGACAACCGGATACCACGAGACGTAAATTGGGTGTCAAACTGTAGTTGAATATAACTCACGTGAGTAAGCACTGTAGAGATGCAAAGAAGTCAATAAATAGTTTTTATTCAAGGAGACATGAGAGACTCACCCTGGCAGAGCAACCAATGGCGTCGGACTTCCTGATCCACCTCCAACTACCTTTATGTTTGCACAAGAGATGTAATGTTGGCTACCGTTGGCGGTGCTGGCTCCGTGTAAGGCGATCTAAAATGCTCATAGTCAGCATTCCCCATCATCCAATATGGATTCTGTCAGCTCACATGCTCGACGCGAAGCAAGTATTCACCGCTTGGAACTGCAGCGGGAATTGAGAATGTGACTTGATCAAGTCCTTGATCATCAGGTGGTGTAGATTAGCTTATAACGCAATCTGATGCTGAAATGAGTCCATCTCACCGCTTGTGGGCCATGCCAGAGATCCAGAGCTAAAGTCGGCCCCTACTTGATGAATCTTGAACCACACCTGTCCGCTGACAGCAATGATCAGCAAACAAGTCAGTTGATGGATAAGTACTAAGGACATCGGGATAACAACAGACCTTCCGTCAAATGAAGCAGCCGTAGATGGTGCCTTAGCCATGTAGACCAGCAAAGGACCTGGGTGCCCAATGTTGCCGCCGTATCCCACATGGAAGCCAACAGTAGAGCCAGCTACGACAGTGGCAGTGCTAGTTGTGGCACCAGATGCCAATCCTCCAACATTGCATCTCAAGTCGACGGAGGTTACATCTGTCACCTATTGCGGCCAATGGAATAAGTATATCGTCGGCTTCAGGACTAGTGCTAATAGATGTACTGGAGAGTTTATATTCGTATTTTGACGAACATAGAGCATATTGTCCGTCACGGTGTTGTTCACGATCAACTACTCGGCATCACTGGTAAGCAGAGTGGCAGCCAACAGTAAGGTGTAACCATACCTGCGAGAATTGATCTTGTGTATATCAGATGTCAGAAATAAATATGAGAGATTGAGTAGTTAAGCTCAACTCACAGTGAGCAGCGACTGGATGAACCAGAGCAGCAAAAGCAGCAAGGGTGGCAAGGATTGATTTCATTTTGACCGGTAGAAGACTCTGGTGTCAATGGAATGACCATGACTTTATCAAACTATTTATGCTATGGTCCATTCGTCCGCAGCCTTCGACGAGAAGTTGGGGAATATGCTCGGTAAAGTTGGGGTGAACATCGGCGAGGTACCATCCCTGATGGAGGCAATTATGCAAAGGGGTCGATGATATCATAGACAGTTTTAGATCAATCCGCCTTGTTGTCAAAAAAAGGATACGGGCCGGTGAGATACCTACCGTGGAGAAGGCGACATCGATAAAAACGTCATGAAGCCCATGTTCGTCTATATACCAAAAGTTGACAAAGCCGACAAACCAAGTCTTTTGAGGCAACTACCATCTGTAGTAAATATTAACATAGAAGCCATCAGTTGGAGAATTGGCTCAGCAAGAAGTTAAATTGTTCTCACACGATATTGGCCGACCCGTCAATCAACCGCTAGAAGAGCAGGTCGTACAGTGATATGAGGCATATAATCCGATCACAGAAATAGACTTAATTCAGATGCTCAGTCACGGAGATATTTATCTGACGGGGTTGTCTGATTCCGCATGAGGGATGATTGGTGGTCGTAAAGAATGATGCGTCATATATCGAACATAGATGTTTCCCAATTTAGATGGTTGCCTGCTTTGTCGAGAGGTTCGATGCTGGCAGGTTCCGCATGTCTCATGGAAGTGGACGCTATCACTCTATATGTACATAACTGACTCAAACTTATTCAGTCTGGAAGAGTTCTTGTTTAAAAAATACAACAATCATTAGATTATAGATACCAAAATCAAAGCTGAGGGCGTCGCTACTAATATGGCTACAGTGGACGCGAGATAGCTGGCTGTGCGTAAGCAATATGATAATCAAATGGTAAAATGATGTGAAATCTCAATCCAGCTCAAGGGATCTCCTGGTCTCATCCCTCTTCATGACATCGTACCATTCCTTGCGGTGCCTAAGATAGGCTTCCGCTTTCGTACAGGCTCCTTCGACCTGACGAATATAACCGGGTTGTGTGACTCCCGTAGAAACTGAGGTGTGAGGGGTATCAGACCGTCCAATAGTAAGAAGAGAGGGTCTCTTTTTCCCTGATGACGATATTAGTTAAATGATGCCGACTGAAGGAGCAGGGACTACTCACCAAGAACATGGGAGCCTGAAGTTTCGGCAATAACTACGTTGCCGATGCACTTTTTCATGGTCCATTCGTAAACATAAGTCTTCGCGCGCCGAGGAGAGACCTTTTGAGATACAACAACGTCTTCATGCTCTTCATTATCCATGCAATCATCCGCCCAATCCTCCCAATCTTCATCATTCTCGGCTTCCTGCTCAGGCGTCTTACTTTGCACCTCATTATCAACGGTAACAAATCTTCCTTTCTTGACCACTTTTGCTAGAAGTGAAATTCCAGCGGGATACACTTCTCTATTTCTCCGGGACACACCGACCACCCTTCTATCCTTGGCTGCGCACAAGGCAGTTTCATATGCCGTCATCAACTGCGAGTCCTTCTTAGGATCTGCGACAGGTCCTTGAGCAAATTCGCCTTTGAAAGTTTCGGGACGCAAGATCTTTCCAGCTGCGACGTTCCGGGCGTTTCCGAGTTTGCCGTATTGGTAAAGATCGAGGTACGTCAATTCCTCCTTCTTCCTCATCTTTTTCTCGTCCACCTTTCCGGGAAGCCCAAACTCCTTTGCAAACTTGTTTGCAACTGCTTCCCAGTCGCTGAAAAGAAGCTGGTTGTTGCGAACGATGCCTCTCATCTCCCGGACCACCTGTGACAGCGCCTTCCTGACTGCAACTCGACGCGACTTCTCCGCGTTCTCCCATTCCTCATCGTTCCCAGAATGTAATTGACGTCGTCGGTAGGGTGCGCCAGCGTCTGCGAGACGCGATTTATAGGAGAGGATGAGTTTTGAACGCTCATTTTGAAGGATTTCGTGAGGGGGTGTTACCACCTGAAGGCGGTCGAGAGGATTGGAAGCGGCATAATAAGATTGATAGATGGCCGCCCATCTTTTTCCGACAAGCTCTGGGCTTGGTGTTTGTAGTGTTTCAGCTTCAGAGGGTAGGGATAGTAAAGTGGAGGTTGAGCTGGTGAAGGAGTCTGAGGAAGGCGAGATGAAAAGGCCAAGGGCCGAGAAATCGGTGGAGTTGTCAGGATTACAGAGAGAAGGGAATCGAAAGACAGGGGAACCGCAGGTGGTGGAAGAGGTGTTGACAGAGCATTGAGGTGAGAGCTCAAAGAACGACATTTTTGCTGAGAGGTGGAGGGGGGGGATAATCAAAGAGATTCCTCGACACCACTCAACAACAAAGGCTCCCGAGGTTCTTATACCTTCAGATTGAATAGAATGACCAGCTGACCCGGGGCACTGTATTAGCGATGTTTATCTGGAAAACTGTGCCTAAGTGGGTAGGGGGTAGTCTAGTTCATGATGGAATGTCAGGACAAATTGTTTGCCCCAGCACCACGATACAAACCAAGTAGAAGTGCCCTTTTATGGGTGTCATTCTACTGCTACATTCTATCTGAATCAAAGTAGATGTGAGGCATCCTCCCGAGATATCTTGAGCCCGCGCAAATCGAGAAATTGGGAGGCCATTTTGAAACCGGCTACATGCGTCATGCCAAATCTTACCAAAACGCAAATGTATGAACCACGCCCTTGCTTGTTTTCACCAAATCCGGACGGGGCAGTGCTCCTCAGCGTAAACAAGCGCATTGCTCCAGCTGCTTCCAACTTCTGTCGTTTGAACTCTGGTGTAATCGACGACAAATACTGATAGACTACTTCTCGAGGTATTGACACAAGGGTCCTACTCAACTTTTGCTGGTATGAAGTCGTTCGGAGAAGTCCGAAGACGCTAGTAAGATTCTATTCAGTGAAAGTCAC